>JBAMJV010000828.1:0-170595 GCA_037951105.1 Echinarachnius parma
TGTTGTAGCATTCAGCAAGATATACCTTTTTTCTCACAATAAAAATGTTGGTTACAGATGTAAAAATTGCAAGTTTATTGAGCAAATTACTGCTGTTAATGAATATTCATACATTCGTGAGCAGCAGTACTCATTATATGCAATTATATAACCAGTGGTTATAAATTTTGCTCACAATTGAAAATAGTTAAATAGTTAAAGGCATATATGCGTGGGTTATAAAGGGTAGTCAGCAAATTCCAACTCGACTCCACCGTAATCTCTCGAGGTAAACTCAAGATATATGTTGGATCGATCGCAGAGAGGTGCCTCGAAATATCTGAACAAAGGCCTTCTTATGAAATTGCATGCAGCAAACAAATTTCTCACGCTGTCACCTAGCCATCAAACGGCGGCACTTTGAAGTCGGTTGCGGTTAAGCGTGTTACGTGATATTTTCGCTCGTAAACATCTCTGATGGATCTCCATTCGACTAGCACAAACATTCCGAACGCGACTATTTTTAATGCATTTTTGACTCGGGTATTCAGAAATGGGACAGTTTGCGATCGCTACTTATAACTGAGCCAATGGGGATTACGTACCGTGCGTAAAAGTGCGCAAGATGGATCCACGCGTCTAATAACCCACGCATATATGCCTTTAAAGTTATTTAAGTTAGAAAATTGCACTATATTTAATGACTATACGTGCTTATGAATATTCATGAATATATGAATATGAATATTCATGAGCACCAGTGTTATTGCTCAATGTGTGCAATTTTTGTGCTAACCGCTATTTTGTATGTGAAAAAAGTATATGATGATGAAAGCTACAATTGACATTAAGCCCTTGATATGCCCTAGACCAGCGATGTAAGTGTTCCAACATGACTACAGGGTGTCCCAAAAAAAATTCTAAAAAAAAAAAATTCTTAAAAAAAAAACACAAATTTTTTTTTTTTTTTTTAATTTTTTTTTTTAGAAAGTTGGGGGTGCGCCTTATACACGAGTGCGCCTTATACACGGAGTTTTACGGTATGTGATATAATTATTGTAGCATGCTGAAATTTCTTTTTACTTTCCCCTCCTCCACCGCATAGAGATATATGTGACATGCATGTTCCAAATATAACGTTATCATTGTTAAATACCTTTGACAATCTTGAGCAAATCATTATCACATACATGTGTAATATTTGTACAAATTGATTTCCTTTTTTATTGCATGGGTGCAAAGAATAAAAAATAAATAAATGAAGTTCATCAAAACACAAATCTTTTGTTATCATTCTTTATTATCACTACTAATAATTAATCATCATTATTAACAATATATCATTATTTTTTTTTCTTCCTATGATAATAACAATAATAAAGTGTAAAATGGACGCAGATGGCCCATACATCATCAAACTCACAAACACGAGTGGGATAAGCTACATGTTAACTACATGTTACAATGATAAATCAATCAGTGTTGTAGTCGAGTCCGCAAACTCGATACTGCTTTTTATGGTCTTGTGACTCGGACTCGGAGCCGAGTCACAATGTAAAACAAATGAGAACATGCTCAAATCATTGGGGACTCAGACTCGGAACTTGTGGACAGCCCTGAAATGAATATTCATAATAATTCAGTTAAAAACACATAATTACTTGGACTGTTGGTGGGGCGGTATGAGAGGTTGAGGCAAACTGGTGTTAAATGTTAACCATAGACAAGACCCATTGCTACCCTATTGTACTTGTAAAAAGAAATACATTACTACACTAGCGTAGATCTGCATGCAGTGTCTTTCTTTCAGGGGGGGGGGGGGGGGGGGGTGGAGGGGTGGAGAATAGATGATCCACTCCTTCATCCCCCCTCCCCCCCTCCCCCGAAGAAACAACATTTCTTGAGATCTACAGCAGTGTATATTACAGAATGCACCATATGAATTACATGTATACAAGTAGTTGCCTATTCAAGCATTGCTAAGCTGGGGTTTTTTAGAGCGCCTATAGATGTGGACTTATTTCAAGCAATACTGATGTGTAACTTTCATTTAATAATAATACAAAAGATAAAATATATGCCTCTGATTTCTCAAACTGATTAAAAAACAAAGATGATAACTACAACTTTTTTTTCTATTGTATAAATCCCATTTAAAAAAATCTATACTTCTTCAATGCTCAAATACAATATACAAATATAATGCACACAAATATATTACATTTTTCAATCATTTACATGGATGTCTGTACAATATCTTTCATTTGATACCGAGTTATAAGTATTTATGCATTAAAGTACCAGTAATATCAGCACAACAAAGTCAAATGTATATAAACATGTAAAATAACATAACACTATTTTAAAGCATCTCCTGTAATAATAATAATCAATATTTTTTAATCTGCACTTGTTACACAATTTCGGGTAATGCTCTGTTAAATACGAGATTGTCAACTTTTCCCCCCATAAATTCTTTTTGTTTGTTTAAAGTATTGAAATATTAGATGAGCATATAACATTTTGTAATGCTACATGCAATTTACATGTACATGTAGTTAAAGAGCATTCATGAACTGATTACTAATGATTTATCAAATGCGGATACAATGTAAAATGTAAATAGATATTAATAACAAATATAAAAGGAGCAACGAACAACCAAAAACACAATCAGACATCTTTATTTCCAATGATAAAATGCTTGCAGTTGAGCTAATTCCATAATCAATTAATGCCCCAAACAGCCTACATTTGTAAACAATTCCATGGAATATTTCATATAAACAGTAGGATTTTATAATTACTCTTGGCTTCCTTGATATTATCAACAATAACAACAACAACAAAACATGTACGAACTGGTCTGATTCGTGTTGCACACAAAGCTAATACTATACAAATCAATTCACAGCATCAAGTGCATTTTTCCAAATTATTATACATCATCTTGGTACATACATACATACATGTATACGTATAAAGTACATGTACATTCACTGTAGCAAGTGACTTGTGATGAGTCCATGTATACACACACAAGTTTGTATCCTTTAGCTAGTGTAGTCCACTGAATTTCAGCAGGGGTTTATAGTGTAATGTACACCATTATAACAAGACTGAGTATAGACATATACACGCAAATAAAAATGGATCATCGTGCGTATAAAAAAAAACAAAGCAGTTAAAAGAAAGTTTATAAAAAATTAAATGATTTCATGCATAATGGGGTACATGTACAGGTATATATGTACAGGACCTTATAAACTTAATAGAAATGTATTTATTAAACAGACAATCAATATAGTGAATCCCTTAAAACTTAAAAGGCAACTGATTGAAAACCTGAATAGCAAATATGACTAAAAAGCAATTACATTTGCTGCAAACGTAAATTATATTGCATGCTGATTGGCTGTTGAAATAGGAGTTACAATTATTGGACATTTACAACAATGTGAACAGTTTTATGAAACCGGGGCCCTGAAATGTCAATGCTGAGAATAGAAGGACTTGAACAGCGACCCTTGCATTGACAGTTCTAAGAGAGCCTAGCCCACAACAAGTATCATGTTTCACAGGAGTGCATATACTTACATGTACTATGTGCAGCTAATACACAGGGGTACAAATTGTATTAGGCAACAATGAATACATGTACATGATGTACCGAGACGTAACAGCCAGGGCATATTATACTGGACACTATCACTGCCACATTAATGTACATTAAAAAATTATAAATTTTAATACACAATTAAATTATCTTAAAATTATGTTACGCAGTACAAAGTTCTAATGATAAAAATAGCTATGTGACTAATCTGCCTATTTACAAACATCTAAAGGAAGAACATATCAAACTACCCATTCAGATTACATTCCCAGTGATACATACCACTCATGTGTACATATCATGGCAAGTTAGGGAGAGGAAAATGTACAGTACTACAAATTGAACTGCACAGAAAAATACTAATACACGCATGTAAGAATTTATTTCAGATTTGTATGGGTGATAATTCCATTTACCAGTGAAAAATACAATGGTGCTCAGGGAATTTTCACCTCAAAATTAAGCAATACCCACCCCTTAAAATCGTAAAAAGAGCCTCTGTTAATTTGTCAGAGTGCTATTTTTACAGGTGAATATTAAATAAACCTCTGAAATAAAATTTAAATCTTGCTCTTTTTAACCCAATTACATGCATCTAGATATAGAGTACATTATATTGTACATTTGTACTTCATGTACACACACACATGAACGTCCCATGTTCAAGTTGACAAATACAATAACAAAATTACATGTTCGATGTTGAATTCAAACAGAATCTGCCTGAAGTTGCCTGAAATATTAACAACTGTTGTAATTAACTATTTCAATCATCTATAATAAGCCTAATCAAGTAGGGGCCTGTGAACTGTATGGAAGCTTGAAATGAGAGAAAGGGGCACAAGGATATAGTGTTTGACAGGGCATTCTGTGAGTATCAGAATCCCTCACTACAAAGATTAAAATGCAAATTTTGCTATTCAAAAGTCATTTTAATCAAAGCAATTTAAATTGTCCCTATCCTGTGTATTCCTGCATATCATACAGCCATTAGAGTGGACTGATTGGATGGGGAGGGCACTTATTGGGGGCCACACTACATAGTGGTTTTAAAGCATTTTATCTACATACTCTCTAGAGTAAGGGTTAGGGGGGCACCCTCCACCCCCCCCCCCCCCCCCCCCCACCCCATTGCTCCGCCACTGAGCCATTATACATGCATTGACAAAAGGATGCTAGCTGGAAACAAAAACAAAGCAACAAAGCCGAGCCATTTAATAGACATACTTCAGTTGCACACTCAGTGCGGTACTTACAAAAAGAGTCCGCTGTTAATTGCTTTCAGATAGATCTTCTCTCATTACTCTAGCCAATGGCTTTCAATATAAAAGCTATTTATGTACATTAATAGCCCAAGCTTAGAGAGAGAGGGGATAAGGATGCTAGGAGAGGAGGGGATGAGAGAGAATGTATTATGGATAGAATAATATGTCTGACTGCTCTTTTTTCAGGTTAAATGAAAAGGTTTCTTGCTACAAAGGGAAATTTTTTGATGCGGTTGGATCTTGGATGATGCTTTAATACACTGGAGAAAAAAAAAACAAGTGAGGTAGAAGACAATTTATGAAACTAGATGAATAAAGCTAATTTTCAAGTGATTAATTTGTAAATAAAGCTTGAGCTTGTCTTTGCCACTGTGTTGCCACTGTCTAATGTTCAGGGGTGGGTGGATGAACGAATAGTTGATTCCCCTTAAACAACAATAATTAGTCACCAGATCTACGCGAGTGGGATGTAAAATGAAAGTAAAATGAAACATTTTCTAAATGACTTTAGATCTCTATTTCAGCCATTTCTAAACAGATTTTGATCAGACATACATTGTTTTGTTTAGAAATGTGCACTTGCAATTGTTTACACTCAGTTTTCCCCCTCCTTGCAAAAGAAGTATTCTTTGAAGGACCCTCTTAACCAGAACCTTACTATCCTTTAAACCAATGTGAGTAATTTGTAAGTTGTGACAGATATACAACTTTCACAGCGCTGCATTGCATTTGTTTACAAAGGGAAGAACTGCGGAGGAGTGGGAGCAAGTATTCTGGTAGCCATTTCCACAAAGTCTAAACTATACAGTGTCCATTTCCTACTATGAGAGTTTGGGAAAGTCTCTTGAGTTGGTTGGGAAATGAGTAATCAAATGACAATCATTTTCATCAGCCATAGAACAATGTGCTGTATACTGAATGTTACCTGTACACATGGTACGAGTACACATGTGACTTCCTTCCTGCATGTAAATAGGTGCTTTACAATTTAACCACTTTTTAAGGACATGGAAGCCCTAACATAAAGTCATTTAGAAATTATGAGAACAGTGAAAAGGAGTAATTTGCACAGATTTGAGCAAAAAGGGTCTGTGATGAAGAAAGTTATGACCATTTGTCTGAAATGGACAGAATTAATACAGAAATTACAATTTTCGTTAAAATTTAACGGCCTCTCACTTTTTATTGTGGCGTCTGTTTGGACATAACTGCACAATTATGAGATGGGAGAGGGCACTAAATTTGAAGCGAAGCTCATAATTTTGGACATTCCAACCCCAGAATTCTAAAATTCTGTGATTCGGTCTGTCATTCTTAACTTCCTAAATATATCTTTACCAATTTCATTTAAACTTTGACAAATTATTCCTCTACATCAGTTTATTATTATAATGAAAACAATAACTTGCATGGGTTATATTGTCCTTTAAACTACACTATGTTCATGCACATGTACATGGACCAACTACAGATGTTGGCATGGTGCACAAATGATTTGAATGCAGCGCAAAGCACTTTAAACTATTCAAGTTTATATAATGTTTACTAATTACTTTGCTCTTACATTCAATGTACATTTAAAGGGGTAGTACAGTTTTGGTAAGGCTGAACTTTAGTAACCAAACCTGGACAGTAACATTATAAACTAATACATGTATGTGTACATGTACTGTGTGCATGCAAATTGTAAGTGCATAATCTTTATTAAGTCAACGATTAGTAAAATAGTTTTTCTACAAGATGTTAGTTACCAGAACTCGCTATGGCTTACAAGTGCATGTTCACTTCAGTGCATCCTGAAGACAAAACTATGAATTGTGACTGGATATAGCAAAACCCTGCACTTGATGGTAATTCATGCTTGGAAGAAATAAGTTATTGAAGTTCACATAATATTTGTTAATATTTATATTTGTAAAAGACTTAAAAATAAATATTAACTAGTAAAATTGAAACAGTCATGTTTGCAAAATATTGTCTGATGTTTAAGAAGGCATCAAATGAAAGCTTGGGATGAGGTATTTTTTCATGGCTTGAAAATCTAGGGGTTTTACTATATCAAGTCAAAATTGTACAGTACATGATTATGTGTAGTGCTCAACATCACACATCCTGATCGCACCAACAATGAACACAATTGCTATAATGCTACTATCCTGATCAAACTGACACATACTGTACATAAGATTATTCCCCTGCTGCATATCCACATACTGTCCTGGTCTGCGACTTGTAACTGTATTCCGAAGATTAGTGCACACGCATCATGTTGTCACGTTGTGCTTCTACCTTATCCACTCAATGAACTGAGAAAGTGGTAGGTTCAGTAGCTGAAGTTAGGTTGTTTTTCTAAAACAAATGCTGCAATCACGTCCACTAGCTGTGGGCTCTGCAAAAAGTTATATCAGAATGCATCTACATGTACATGTACATGTAACAACATCCTCTAGTGGACTTGATGGACACACATCACTGGTCAGCTTTGAAGATCGTCATGTGTGAGGATGCTACAACGCAGATCGCCATTTTGAAATATGCTAGTATGTGCCCACTGCATAATGAGCCAGTGTGCGTATTACGCACCATGCGCAAGGTGTTCGCAAGATGGCACCGCGCGTCTGATTTATGAATCCGAACCACCTTTAACACAGACACATCCATCCAACAGAATATGGGCTGTTCTTGAACATGAACAGTGTAAAAATATATATCCAGATGACATCCACTGATGACCCCAAGGTTCATGCACAAGATTCCATCATGGTTTGTACATGAAGGTAACTTCCGTGATGACAGAAAGCAATTTGCAAATCCTGACATCATCCACATGGGACAGCGAGGGTTATCGCGCAAGATAAGCCATGCATTTTATTGCCCCATCCAAAGCAAAGCTCGCGGCTCAGCGTGAGTGTCAACACTTGTAGACTACCATACTCACCCTTCTACATGATCCGTCCTCTTTGTCCCTGGTCAACCACCAACACAAAACTAGGGCTTGTACATCCTGATAACGTCGGCGATGATGGCGCGGCATATCGGGCAGGACGAGCCGCGCATCTTGTTGGCGCAATCGAAACAGCAGCAGGTGTGTCCGCACTTGTAAAACACAGAGTTCACTCGAGACTCGAAGCAGATGAGGCACTCCTCGTCTTCGCCACCCGCATTTGACGATGAAGTCGCTTTCGACGACGAATCTCCCCTCCCAGCTTTGCTTGGGGGTTTGGAAGGGCGTGGAGGTTTGGGCTTGGACGAGGCAGCTGTCGTTGACGTTGATGCCACGATCGAAGGCGACGATGAGGAGGAAGAGAGCGAGAGGGCGCCAAGAATGAATGGCAGGGATTCAACACTGGTGGCGCCTTCCTGCTCATTGGCTGATGCAACGTTGAGGTTGGAGTTGTTGCTCTCTGCCGTTGTCTCTGTCATACCCGTACATGGAATGATGATGGTTCGGTGACCTGGTTGAGTTAAACAAGATCAAACGGTAATACATCTTTACAGACAGGATAATTTCAAACACACATTATGTTTACAATGTACATGTAGATGTGAAAAAATGGTTGTTGAGTAACCCTTCAATGGCAATTCAATGCTGGCAGAAAAAAAAATGAAGCAGAATAGGATTCATCTAAGAAAGTTTGAGCAAAAATGGTCGAAAATTAAGAAAAATCCTTTGAAAACAGTAATTTACATCTACATTGATGGGGATCCTTATTGGCAACACAATTTGACAACTGTTTGGAAAACTCTCAATGTGTTTTTTTTTTTTACACAAACTTTCCAATTTTCCAATTCTCTTCATGTTGTCACCTTTTTTTCATTTCCAATGTAGAAATGTAATATTTTGCATAGCCTTCATATTTCTTTACCTTTCTTGTCCTTCCTCATTCATCTCCCCCTTTAATTCCTTCTATTTGTCTTTCCTGTTCTATCCTTTCTCTAATTTTTTTTATTTCCTTGTGAAAGTCTACAATAAATGGGTCTTTGTACACATACAAATTGAAGTTAAGATAAAATGACTTACCTAGGGTCTGAATGGCTTGCGTTGTCCCATAGACATCAAAATACATCCAAAGGGGAACTGACGTATCCACAAACATTAGGCAGCATTTACTCGACCCATCAGGATTCAGGAGATGGACCTCTCCTTCAGAGTTAAAGACAAACCCCAGTACATCGTTTGGGGCAGGTTGCTCAAACTCCCGCGTTAGCACCCAATACTCCGGTCGATCATACACATGTTCTGCATCGTCCGGAATGGCAACGTCCTTGAGCACTTTGGGATCGCAGGTGGTGAGTCCGATCCCTAAGTGACCGATGTAACGGTGGTTCACAGTCTTGATAGAGATAAACACAGCTTCGTCAATCTTCAGCGACCTGCATATGAAGACCAGGCTCCCATTGAACACGTCGCTCTTGCGCTCCGCCGTCATGAGGCCCTCGCTGAACGTAATGTTTGTACCGTGCACGCTGTGGAATGGTAGTCGTTCTAGAAGTGGGTGCATTGAGGGCGGTGGTGGGGGTGGCGCCCGAGTTGGAAAAATGGGTATAGGGGGCAAGGGTAGTCTAGGCCCAGGTCCAGAGGGGACGAGAGGGGGCTGTGAACCTCCCTCTGATAATGATGACGACGGAGGGTTTGTTGTCGGAGGAAGGGAATGAGATGATGCTGAAGACGTGGGTCCTCGAGAAACGAGTTCATTGTGTGGGAAACCCGCCGGAGGTACGTTGCATGCGTTATTGGCGACAGCAGAGTCATCTGCAGAAGAAAAGAAAACAATAATTAAAAGGTTCAAAGTACTTTCTGATTTTTAATTAACACGTTCCCTGTTGTTAATTTAACAAAGATGAATTTTTACTGTTATATAGCTTATTGTGCCTTCATTTCTTCAAAACTGCATTCACTTCTTTTACTGACATGAATCATATACAATGGTAATTTTGTAAATGTAACATAAGTGATATGTTCAAAAACTGAACAAAAATTGGTCACAAATAATTTACCAATGTCACCTAACTACTTATTTCAGTTTTCAAACAATTGGAATATAAAGTGATGCAGAGCGAACATAGTTCTTTTCCTGATCAATGAATATGATTATTCATTCTTACCTACTATCCTCACACCAGTAGTATTGCCATACACATCAACAAGAGCCCATAATGGTTTGCTAACGTCCACACCATTGAAAAACATGTGATACGCTTCTCCATTGACACTGTAGAAGACCTCTCCTCGAGAGTTCACAAAGAAACTAAGAATGTTGCCATTGCAGGCCAGCGTCTCCCGAAGGGCTTTGACCCAGTAGCCCGGCTTCACAGTCAAGTCTGGACACGCGTACTTGGGCAGCATGTGTGGTCTGAGCCGGTCGGGACAGTGGCAGCTGAACCCGAAGCGGATGACTCCGCTCCAGCCCTGAGTGCTCTGTATCAGCTGCAGGTGGATAGGATCTTGGAGGCGCAGAGGACGGTGGGTGAACACGATGGCATTGCAGAAGCTCCCGCTGCGCGTCGCTAGCTTCTGGTTGGGCGAGAGTACAAGGTTCTTGCCGTGGGTAGTGTGGAAGTGGTGGCCGTGGCTGGGGAGTCGGCTGCTTGGGCCTGCTGCAATCTCCGATGGAGCCATGGTGGGTATCTCCGGTGCTGGGTGGTTCAGGTTGGGCCAGCTCTGCCGCGAGGACATACCAGTCGTGGTATGCTGACGCGGAGACTTTGGACGAATGACGTCCACGGCTGGTCCCCCAAATGTGACACGCCTCCTATCATTGGCTTGGTTGCTGTCAATGCCAGAATTGCCTCCATTCCCTGCTGCAAAAAAAAGAAAAATAGAACCACATATTATTAAAAAAGCAGAACATCATCACTTAAAGGGGACCACCAGACAAAGGACAACACATTATTACATGTTTTGGTACCGTTTTGTGATATCAAATAGATACCCAACATTTTGCAAAGGGTTGTGTAATTCATAAACAAAGCAATTAATTTCCACCACTTACGGAACCACGGCTATCTCGTGGTTCCACACGGGCCAGGCATTTGCGAGTGCGCCAATGCAATTCACGCGTACGTCAATAGAATCCCGGATGATTCGTTCGCTCTGCATAGAGCGCCGCTGGCTCTGCTCGCATAATAGTCTGCGCATTCAGACCGCATGACCGCATGGCTAAGAATGGTGATGCGTTTTCCAATTATATATTTTTTCTGAAAACATATTTTTGTGAACTTATTGACGGAATGGAATACTAAAGATGTTACCTTCCTATAAAAAGATTATTATTTTTGGGTGGTGGTACCCTTTAAGGTTTAATTTATTTTACCCCAGTTGTTTATTTTTCTCACACATTAGTGCAATAAAAAGTGTCAAAATTCTCCCCTAGATGTGTACAGGTACTATACAAATTTAATTGAGCTTTGCAGAGTGCAACATTCAAATATCTTCAAGTTAAATCATTTTGTTGTGAGGTAATGAAAAACTATGTGCAACTACATGAATGTGTAGCAGTCCTGTAACTTACATGTAGCTGTTTATACCCTTTCTACCATGCAAGCATCATTAAATTAAAGCTCTTAGTTTTAACGTTAACTTACAAGTTTTAGTTACTATTTTAGTCAGTTTGAACAGGTTATGAATCAAATCTAATCTCAATTTTAATTTGTAATACAAGGTAAACAACATTCTTCAAAAAACTTTCACACATCATTCAGAGGAATCTTACAATGATATTGATATAATAGGCAGGGCTCCACACTCACCCTTTTAGTCAGTGGCCCTGTCGGGCCAGTGAAATTGTTTTTTCCCCTATTCTGGTGGCCCAAAAGAAAATTTACTGGCCCCAAAATTGTATTTCATGAGTCAGCTTTTTACTATTTAAAATATCACTCTTTCCTAATCAAACCTGTGATTACAGATGAAGCATGACATAAAAGAAAACAAGATTTTTTTCATTTTGTCAATGTCGGGTTGAAAATCTGCTTGCCCAATCGGGCCACCAAAATATGACTTTTATACATTTTGCTGTCCCCAAGTGCAATTTTACTGGCCCCGGGCCAGCGGGCCATTGCGAGTGTCGAGCCTTGTAATAGGATTGAAGTCTGAAGTATCACTTTTGGAAAAGTCTTGTAAAGTTAATGGTTCATTTTAAGTTTGTTGATTGCATCTAGATGTTGACACAGTTTGTTCATTAGATGTAGTACTAGACCAAATAGATGTGGCTGAAACCCAAAAAATCTTTGTAAAGGTGTTCATGTTCACACTACTTTGGAAATCTGAAAAAGAAAAAGGAATGTTTCACAAATGATCTTAATATTGAATAGAACATAGAACTTAGCCACCAAATCTAACTACCGTACTGACCAGCGTAATTGCCGCATACTTTTTCCTTTAAAATAAAACGCAAAGTCGGGATGCGGCGAATACGCGGCGATAGTCAAAATTGGACTTTTATTATAGGCAACGCTCGAAATTAGCATAGGCCCGATGGCCCGGGGCCACCAAAAGTTGCTGTCGGGCCAGTAAAAAACTCATATTTAAAAGTTTGGTGGCCCGATCGGGCCAGCAAAAAAAAAAAAAAAAAAAAAGATTTTTTTTTTTTTTTTAGATACCCTGGGCTGTAGTCATGTTTAGTCCTGTCTAGGGCATGACAAGAGCTTGCTTTTAAATGTAGCATTCAGCAACTTATACCCTTTTCTCACATACAAAATATTGGTTAGTTAAAAAGTTGCAAGTTAATTGAGCAAGTAACACAGTTGCTAATGAATACATTCTTGAGCAGCAGTATTTTTCTAACCAGTTGTTATAAAAAAAAAAATTCATATTAAAAATCGTTGTTAGTAATTTCAGTTATTTTGCGTATTTTGCATATCTAATGAGCATCATGAATATTCATAGATGCTGCTCATGAATATTCATATATTACTACTATCACAATTTTAAAATATGTCTTTTGTCTAAGGTGTTCAGACAACACTGCACAGAATTTTGAGGTCAAATTGATTTTTCTCTTTTTCTACCATTTTTGTTTTGTCACCTAGACCCTGACTATGTATGACTGGAAATGAAATTGTTACTCGTGTGTATTCAATCGCTGTGATTTTTGTTCATGTTTATTTAATACATCTTACAATGAAACAAAGGGGAATGAAAAAAAAAAGTATTGCCTAGTACCCTGAAACTATTCATGGTTATTGTATCAATTTTACTTTTGTTTTTCCTTATTTTTTTCGGGCCAGTAGTTTTTGGTTTCGGGCCACCAAATTTGGAAAAATACTAATTTTACTGGCCCGACCGGGCCACCAGCAAAAAAAGTTAATTTCGAGCACTGTTATAGGCCTCAAACAACATACATAGATGCATGTGTAGGAGGAAAGTATACACTTGGATGTATTCGATTTTTTAAAGAGTATCAATCATGCAAAAGTGATATATAAATTTACCCATTCCGAGGCCTGTTATTTCTGCTGATATTTCCTTTTAAACAACTTCCAAAACATTGATATTTTACTTAGAATTTCAATAAATTCGGAGTGGAAATCTTGCTCGCGAGCGATCACGGTGTCACCGCCACTGTCTTGAATTAGCATTGCATGTGCGCGCACGACTCCCGCGCGTGCGGCGCGCTCCCCGTACGTACGTGGGCTGGCTATATTATGCGGTATGATGCGGCGTGCCGCAGTAGTATGCAGTTGCGTAGTTGCGGCAGACCGCGGTAAAATGCATGCAAGCCGGCCATGGGTAGTGTGTTATAGCATGCATGTTACAGTGCATGCATGGGCTTTCGATGGGATTATCGGTGGAATTTTGGGGGCTTTTGGTTGAGTTGCGCTTCAGAACATCTTTGTTTTATCACTGATTGCTTACAAAGAACTTTTCATTGCGTGATGACTGGAGAATTTTTCCATTTCGGGCATCTCCTATGATCTTTTTTGGCCATTATTCTGCTTGTTTCTCTGGCCGTTTTTGCACCCATTTTTTATTTTTTAATAATTATGTTGCTCAAAGTCGGCATGCAGCATTTACGCGGCTGCGGCGATTACGCCGGTCAGTACGGTATAGCCACCAAATCTAACATATCGAGCCACCATATTTAGCAACGGTTAGGGCTAGGGTTAGTTTTGTTAGCAACCATATGGGGCCATCTACAAAGTATGTACGCACTTTTTTGTCCGAAATTGACCCCCCCCCCCCTGTACGCACTTTTTATGCATGTGGTTGAATACAGCGTACGCATCAGCGTAAACCCCCCCCCCCCCCCCTCTTGTGCGTACGTACTTTGTAGATGGCCCCTATTTTTGAAAATTGAAGTTAGCAACCAAAAATAATACATAATTGGCAGGCTGGACAAAATCTTCGCGCGGATCTTGTCCGGCCAGACTTTTTCTGCTCCGACAATGGCAACATCCAGTATGATGTGGCTCCAGAAGATGATTCATCACGATTGATCACACCAAGGGGTTGCATGCAATGGATCTTCATCCATTGGAATTGAAGGCATTCTCTACCAAGGCGTGCCATTGACTTGGCATGCATGACTATTAGAACTGATGCTCAGATACATGCATGCCGAGTCGTGGGCACGCTCCCAGGGGGTCACTCTCATATAAAGGTGCTGCCCACACATGGCCATCAACCTCTGAAATGGACCCTAAATGGTGTAATGCACCAGCGTAAGTTTACAACCCTGAATGAGGTAATGCTTTGAAAACCTACCCTTAAGGCCATGAAAAATAAATGGTTGGGTTGGCGTAACCCGCCCGCCCCTAAAAATACCGGCGCTAATGCACACCAACCCTAGAGGTTTTTTCTGATTTTTTATTTTCTTTTAATAATTAAAATAAATAAATAAAAAAATTAAAAATTGCAATAGAATTTGCAATTGCGATGTGTTATGTGTGTGTTTTTGTGTATTTGTGCGAGAAAAAAAATAAAAATAAAAATAAAAATTTAAAAATCCCTACCGACCTACCCTAATTTTTGGTTGCCCGTTACTCCAATCAAACAAATTTTTTTGGGGGGCCTAATGGCGCAATATGCACCTGAAAAGGCTTTCCTTTTTGTGAATTTGTTTGATGATTGCTGAAAACCAACCCTTTTTTAAGGAAAACATTGACAGCGCCATATTGCTGAAAATGATACACTTTCAACGCTTTTTTTTGGACGAGGGTGCATAGCCAGTTCATGTTGGGAGAGACCCCCGGGGGCACCGCACGCTTTAAGAATGCCTCAAAGGGTACATGGGCTATTCTTTGAAAAACTTTTTCAGAAAAATTGAAGTTTTTTTTCATGTTTCTTTTGTTCCATTTTTGAAAAGATCAATGTCCAAAGTTTTATGAGATATATGTGTTTTACATTGAAATAAGACCCTTTCATACTCATTTGGCTTAGCATAAATTTACATATTTCAATATTTTTTCAAAATCATAACTCAGAAAATAATTAGGATATAATTATCAAAAGGATATTTAGCAAGCTTATTGTTCTTATTCTCCTGTACAATCATGTTGATGTACTGGCTTTGTGAAAATTTAACCTTTCATAAACCTGATATCATAAAATTATCGTTTTCCCAATGTTGCATTCATATTATACATGTCACACATGTGACCACCCCAAAATGTCACTAGTTTTTCTTTGTTTTGGGCAACCAGATTTAGGTTTCAGGGCCACTAGAAGTTGAAAAATCTTGTTTTTACTTGCCTGACTGGGCTACATGCAACGCAGAAAGGTTAATTTCTAACATTGCATTACCACATACATGTAATTAAATAATAATGTACATGTACATAACAAAAACAACTGTTTCAGACCATTCTTATTCATTACTATTTTCTTACTTACAGATCTATAATACTTGTCTGGTAATAATACTGTACAAACATTATAGCTTTTCATATTCCACAGGATTTCCAAATGGGCAATTCCATGATTAGGTGGACATGACCCCAAAATTTCAAAGTGTCTTTTTCTTACATTTTTTGGTTGTATATGATTAAAGACACATCAAAATTACTGGAAAGGTTATTTATTTTGCTTTGACTGTGGTAAAAGTGGGTTAAAATAGCGAATTTATATTGGTTATATTTTCCTGTGTTATTTCTAATGTAAGTTAAGAAAAAGTTGATTAAGCCATTATGAGCATGCAAATACACAAGACCTTACAAACTTATCATATTTATTTAGTGAGTACAATGCTCTAATAGATTTATCATGAAAAATTAAGAATCTGAGTTGCTTATGCCAACAGTGAGTGAAATTAAAAACCATTGGTATGCCATGTAACGTTACTAACCAAAACATGGATTTATTTTTCTATAGAGAGAATGCAATGCCTTATAATATTCCTACTTCAAATTTTTCTCTTCCAGGCAATGCTCTATCAAAATTAAGGAACAAATTTTACAAATATTATATGATGTATTAATTATAAGCAGTCAAAATCTGTAACGTTACTAACCATGTAACGTTACTAACCAGTCTATGATACAGAGTGTAACGTTACTAACCATAACAACAGTGAAATAGACACTTATAAGCTGGCCCTAATCAAAAGTGAGTGAAAGGATATGTAAAGTAAGACAAAAGAGGCCACTTTAGAACAATGGATGATCAATTTTTTTAAAGTAATGTGAGTTATTCAACCATGTGCAGCATCCCATGTGTGCAGCATCTCATATCTATGCTCTATGCAAGAACATGTGCAGTATCTGATGTTCAGCGCGAGCAGTATTTTAGTGTAAACTCCTCATAAATCTTTCTCCTGGAAAGTAGTCATTGGAAAATATAGTTGACTCTACTTTGACGAGCAGCGACCTGTCTTTGGTAAGTTGAATTATTGTAGTAATTATAATCTTAATTATCATTTATACCCTATATCAAGGTATTTCGTTGTACTGAATACACTGTGTACAGTTTACACTGATTAATGATAATGATATATATTGTATTTACAGTGAAAACTAATATATTGATATAAAACAAATATATTGTAATGGATTACATAAACTTACAAGTGTATATTTAATGTAATTACACTGTCCAGAGATGTTTATGTTTGTGTGTTTTTAGGGGTGCATTATGATTAGCCATGTCGGTTGCCATAGAAACTTGTATGTAAAAAAAACATCTTTAGTGATGAAGCACTTGCAAAAAGTAGTATTTTAATTTAGTGAAAACTTCTAAGGGATACAACAAGAATCTTAAAACCAATTTTGTGACTGAAATATTTTTACAGGTATACTATATTTGTAACAATTGTTTTATCTCATTTGTTTGTGTCATGTGGGAACTTTCCAACACTCATTCAAGTATTCTACTCTGCAATATGATGCAGAAAATGTTCATCTTAATTAATTACTACTTGCCTATCTTTTAGTTCATGAATACATTATATTTTGTTTTTATTTATTTTTCTATCTGTAGGTCATGAAGCAAAATCAATAGTGAACTCGAAGAGGAGTCGGACTGGCAAGTATGAGGAGTACAAAGATAAGAAAGCAGTTACCATGAAGAGGAGCTGGGAGGAGAAAAAGATGCAAGAACATTCCCTACCAAAATGTGTGCAAAAACAGCTCCAAATCAAGAAGAAACTAGCTACAAACAAACATCTCTTTTTAGAATTCTATCTCTCCAATGAGTTTTGTATTACAGTAAAACACACATAATTATTTTATTTACACAAAGCTACATGTATTTGAATTTGATACTATGAACAAAGTACTATTTAAAGGGATCTAGTAACTTTGTTGAGATGTGCAAAAACTGATGAATGGTTGATGCAATGTATACTGTTGTTATCTCATATGTCCTCAGGGTATTGTGTGAAAATTTCAGGTCAAATGGACAATGTATGGCCAAGTAATGAGCGAAAATGCAAAGTGAAATTGGGTGATATTCACCAACTCACTGCATTCACTTTGTACAGGGATGAAAATCTCGCCCGGAGATTTTCTTATCTAAATACTTCAATCATACATATCTTTGTAATGAAAGGGAAATTTGAAAAACCGAAAGCTGTCCCATGATTTTATTGTTAATACGAATACAACAAGGTATAAAGGAACCGCTAGAATTACAATTTTATTTTGAGGATTTGGACAATGTTACTAAGTCCCTTTAAAGTTTTTGTAAGAATCCGAATGTAACATTAATTGGATTATTGAACAAGTCAACAAATGACCATTTGGATTGATAGATCTCTACTCAATATTTGTCTGCTAAAATACTACAAATATTGAATCTAAATGCTTGCAAATAAACAGTTAACTGGTATTACAAATTATGCATTATTAACCTACCACTTGATGAACTTTGGTGAACTATGGAATGTATCGGATAAGATATGTTTTCAAACAGTTTTCATGTTTCAAGTTGTGAGTTAAGAGTTTCTAGTTAAAGAATTTAAAAGTTAAGAGTAATATGGATAGTTATGTTGATTTACTTGTAATTCCTAAGTATTACTTGTGATTTTGAGGCGAAGGGAGGGTAAAAAAATGATGTTTGGTAACTTTTACCTTTGCACGGACAAAGTGTAACGTTACTAACCGTAACGTTACTAACCATGATTTTGGAGCCTAATGAAAAAAATATGAGTCAAGATGCTTTAATTATTGGCTGAAACATGTGCCAACTAACTAGAAGTAAAATGAATATGGCACTTTGTTGGAATTATCTAAGGTTTTAGAAGACTTCTCATTTGAAAACATTGATTTTTTTCCCATGTCCTTTTTTTGTAACGTTACTAACCGACAATAAAAGTTGCCATGGCGACGCGAATATTATTTCAATTGTGTTCATTTTTTTTTGTATTATAGACCTAGGGGGGGTGAACATGTTGTAACATGATTGTGACTTGAAATGAATAGATGGTGGTGTTATTATACAACTAACGAATGGGCTTCTTGTGATAGTCAAATCTATTACCGAGGTGGGCTCAAAATGATTATTACCCGAAGCGTAGCTGAGGGTAATAGTCATTTTGAGCCCACCGAGGTAATAGATTGCCTATCACAATCAAGCACATTCGTTAGTTGTTTTATATCACTCATCAATATCAGTGATTGTGTTCAGCTTATAGCAAAATAAGTGATAATCTCTGAATATTTCATAAAATCGCTTGTAAATTTTGATATAAAAATCAATCGACATTAATGAAGCCAGTATGAGCCTCCAGAACCACGGCGCATCTAATACGCTTAAAGTCATTGTTATTTTGCGCACACAATCACAAAGACGCAAAACTGAGTGCGCACCAACGCGCTGGCAGTTGCGCACATACGCGATGAATGCGTGCTAGCGCTCCCACGGATGTGCTTATTGGCTGTCTTGGCGTTCTTCTTCCCAGGGTGTTAGTTTTTACCAGTAATGTCAATCACGTGACTAGAACGTGTGCGCCATAGAGTACTGCACAAATTTGATCGCGTGTGCATTTTGCTTAAACACATGATCTATGGGACGAACGCGTAACAAACTTTTAGTGTTAATTTTTTGCTAAAAGCCCGGTCACATGATTGCGCGGGGATTGCGCGTGTTGTCCAAAACTATCATTTGTCAAATACAATGGTAAAACGATCTTATGAGGGATATAAAGTAGAATATGTTATGAAAATATGCTCTAAATGTAACGTTACTAACCGTGGAATTGCCCAAATAATGAAATTATTGAGTTATGAAAAAAGTGCTCCGTGCAAAGTCACACACGTATACCCATGCCATTTGACCTATGGGCTTAGGTAACATAATCCTACTACAATCTTTTGTGTAAACAGTAAAGTATGAAAGCCCTGCCCTTCAACATGCAAGTCATATAAAATATAGATCATTATAACCTCTTATATATAGTAAAATATAAGCTTTCCTTTCTATTTCAAAATTTGTCATATTTTAGGTCACACACATAACTAAACATGGCCCACAATCATAATTATTGCAATTTAGTTTTTTTCTTCATTATCATTATTAAATTTGTGTAGTGTCAAACAGAGTCTCAAGTGTCAGTACATCGATTTTGTAACTACTATTTGTATTTTTTTAATACTTAATTTAATTATCAAATTTAAATTTTTTTTTTTTAAAGAATCATTTAAAAATTTATAAGTAAATTATAGATTTTAAAACATTGGAAAGGATGGTAAAAAATAAAATAAAACTGATAATACACAGAATAATCATCAATAAGTACTATTATAAATTACATTTTGAAATTATAATCATGATAAAACACACAAAAATAAATATTGTCAACCACCTATCAGGACCATTTACAACATTGTAGATGTGTCGTCAACCAGCGTTACTGCTGTAGCGATCAATCACAAATCACAATCAAGGGTTTTCAATTCAATTTCAAGACATGTCGGCCGTCTCATCCTTCCGACATGTCCGAAATTGAAATTATTGAATCAATCAATGCAAATAATCATTATCATCAATCATATTCATAATTAGTTCGAAGAAACTTTTTTTTTTTTTCCAAAAAGACCAAATCTGATTCTGACTTTTCGTTTTGAAATATCAGAGGGGTGTGATTTAAAAAGCAGTACAGCACTCGTTTATAATACAAACGAATCATTTGATACCGTAAACATACATGTACACAAAACAATATTACTAGCGATTCGTTTTGCTTTGGCCTTTGCCTCTCTCTCTATCTACGGCGCTCTGAGTGTAACTATAATTATAGTTACGCTTTTCGTACAGAAGGCTATGCAAAAGTTTACTGTAACACTACCCATACCACCGACTGTCGTCCGTCCACTCGCGTAGACGTCAAATACTCACCGCTGTTACTTCGATTTTGGGCAACAGAATTCGGAGGTGCCGATGTCGTTTGTCCCATCTTCAGAATCCTACATCCAAACCTCCTTCAAAACCAGCATATACTCGTAAATATGAGTATTTCTGCCATTGGAATCGTTAGTAAATTGATCCTGGAGTTCCCATTACATAGGTCAATATAACGTCGATCCCTTCCTTTATTATTTTCTTGGTATGGTGCATACGCGTACGTACGTATTACGCATAAATTAGCACACGTGTATTGTATATAGCGTACATTCCGCGCGGTTCTGTTCAGTCGATCCCTTTTCTTGGAAATGTAATCTCGGTTGCCGCAGCTGCTAGCCAGAAATGGAACTGAAAAAAAATCACGAGCATGAAACTACCAACCTGACGTCAAGGAAATGGTACCAATGGTCGCCATGGGCGTCGATCACGGAGGGATGGAGGATATACCCCCTCCCCAAAATATGTGAGGTTAGCCGTGGCCTGTGTATTATTACTCCCCCCCCCCCCCATAATATATTTGGGGTTCAAAAATATGAGAACATACAACATACAATATTTTCCCCTCTTGTTCATTATGCGAAAGTTGATCTTGAGAGTGATGAACTGCCAAAATCCAAAATTTCCCGCGGGGCTGCGCCCCCTGGACTTTAGGTCATTCAGTGAAATATTTTAATCCAGGCACCCCCACCCCCCCCCCCCCCCCACCGTCACTCCCGTGGCGACACGCTGCCTTGGTCGCTTCGCTTCCTTGCCGAGAATGGTCGACATGACCATCATGATGTATCATCAGTGGCGTACTTGTGGTCGGACTGATTAGGGGGCACGCACAATTATTGGGGGTGCACACCTTATGTATTTCTTTGTTTTAAAAAAAATGTCCCCTTATGTTTCCTATCGGTTTTTTATAAGTTCAAATTATTGAAATGCCCCCCCCCCCCCCCCTTCCCCCTACCCCCAATGGCGAGAAGAAATCGACGCCTACATGGCCAGGGTCGCGCAATGAGCGAAACTTGCAAAAAATGGGGACTGGGGACCGTGACCCTGGGGGGGGGGGGGGGGGCGATGCGACCGAGCTGTGGGATGAGTGCTGACTGCTGTTTATAGGGCTACCCCTTCCACGCCACGGGAAACTTCATGAAACTGAGCATCAACCGTATCTCGTTACCAGGCGGGGCATCAAAATAATCAACAGTTTGTAAGTATAATGCAAAACAAAATTGTGGTGTGCCTCAACTTGCTCAAGCACTCAATGATTGGGTATCTAATTCAAGCGCTTATAAACATACCAAGCGCTGTAAATAAAAATCATTAAAAAAAGTGTGTGTGTGTGTGTGTGTGTGTGTGTGGAAAACAACGAAATTAAATAAAATACTCCGTGGAAGAAAACAAATTGGTAATTTCGGCCCCTTTGTGTGTATGTGTGGTTGTTTTGTTGAAATGCCTGAATCATAGAATGACTGCAAATTGTAATATTTTGTAGCTATAAATGGCCATGGATTTACTTTTAACCCTGTGTGTGTGTGTATTGGTAAGCTTCCCTAAACCTAAATTAACCCTATATTAGTTGGGAACTGAAAAAATAATGTGTTTTATTATTAGCCACCCCATCTAAAACGGGGTTTTATGAATATGCATGGGCCCAGGCCGTTATCACAATCACATAACAAGTCTTCGAATGATACTTATACGGGGACGGGGGAGAGGGTTGTCCTGGGGGTAATTGTATGGGGGTGGGGGTGGAATCGTGGTAATTGTCTGGGACAGGGGTAATCGTCCGAGGGTGTTTGTCTTGGGGGTACTCCTGGGGTGGGGGGGGGGGGGATAGTCTTGGGGGTAATCGTCCGGGGGGTAATGACATGTCCTAGGCTTAGTAGGGGGCTATATATTGTCTGGGTGGTAGTTACCCGGGGGGGGGGGGGCACTCATGTATAATGTAAGACGG
Source organism: Echinarachnius parma (assembly GCA_037951105.1). Lineage (NCBI taxonomy): Eukaryota > Metazoa > Echinodermata > Echinoidea > Clypeasteroida > Echinarachniidae > Echinarachnius > Echinarachnius parma. Next base: position 22,578 of record JBAMJV010000828.1, read on the forward strand.
ATGTGTGCCGCTTACAAGACCCCCATTTTCACACCCGACTTGCCGCTCTCAAGATACCCGCGATTTTCAAAAATTGCCGCAGACCCCCGGAATGACTTGGCTAGGTTGTTGAGTAGCGGGAAGTCCATTATTCTTCTTCTAGTCAGCTCCTTGGACCACAATTTGAGGGTTTCCGTAGGGTTTTGGTAGCTCCAAGTCCATGTATTTTGTAGTTTTAGTCTGCTCCTTAGAGTTTCAGGGTTTTTGTAGCTCCAAAGAACCTATATGTTGTGCTTGTAGTCAGCTCTTTAGACCCCCCCCCCCCCCCCATTTCAGAGTTCCGTGAGGCACACCCCGGTCAAAAAATAATTCGAGCGCCCCCCCCCCCCCCCCCCCCGGGGGGTAATACCTGGGCCTGTAATCGTCCTAGGGGGATAATCTTCGGGGGGGGGGGGGGTATCGTCCGGGGGGGGGGGGGGTAATTGTCCAGGGGGTAGTAGTTCTATACTTCCCCCACCCCCCAATCCCCCCCCCCCCCCTCCCAAATGGCCAATTCCCCAAGCCATCCAAAAGATCCATGCAACGCAATCGATCTGCGGATGATCTCGATCGATCGACCGGGGATTATGATGCGATATAAGCTCTGGCTCTGCACTTTTGTTACGACGGTTGACGTGTACGATTTTTTTTTTCTAACATTTTCATCAAGAAGCAGCGATAATGTGGTTCCTGTTCTTACTGTCTTGGCTGGCAACTGCAGTTCAAGTTTGCCTTGCAACTCTTGCATTAGGTAAAGTATCAACTTAGCTTGCCTTTAGCTTAGCGTTGTAAACTAAACGTACAGATAATATTTAATTCTTAGATATCTGCCCCACATATTGTAAATCATGTACCGTTGCTGTTGACACGTAATTAGATTGCGAATTGCGTTTCACAAGTCACCTGTCCCTGCCTGGCGCTTGCCAGCCAGGTAGCTTAAGCCATACAAAAGTGTATGAGAAATGTACCGAGCATTTTTAATCTTAAAATCACTGAAACATACGGTGTATGGTGATAATTAAAAGGACTGAATAAACAGGCTAAACACAAACATCATTGCAAGCCAATCGAGACAAAGTCAAGACAATCAATTATTCAATAGTCAATAGACAATAGTTTTAGCAAATTTAGGTTTATTTTAGCTAAACTTAAGTTTAAACTTTCTAAAGTAAGTTCTGAAACACATAATTAATTGTATTGTTATATATTATAATGTATTGTCTATTGTCAATTGAATTGAGTCGACTCTGAGACTGAGTCTGAGGAACTTCATAAAAAAAAGGATGTTAATTTAAGGAATGCCTTAATTTAATGACCATTTCTAGTATTCTACTTCAAAACATTTTGGAAGTAGAATACAAATATTTATTTTAATCAAACGTCGCATTCACATTAAAAAAATTTAAAATGGTTGAAACTTAAGCTTTCTGAAGGGCGCCCTCTTGTGTTAACAGCTGTTTTTTATTATTGAAAACAACCCTGTAATTTAGGCTATTTTAGCAGTTTATAAATTTGTGTTTGTGTATTGTTAAAAAAAATGTCACCAGTGTACATTGATAAGGAAAGAGGCTGACTGTGTGTGTATAGGCATAACCAAATGAAAATTAAAATTGCACGAGAATAATGCAAATGGTATTCAATGGGTTGGGACTTACCTAATGTAAATCATTATGCCCTTTGAAATAAAAAAAACAACTGATATTTGCCCAAAATATGGTATTTAATCCATTTGTTGTGTCACAATTTTCGCCATTCGTTTTATGGCGCGCTGTGCTGTGAGCTTACATTTCGCGTGCGCGCGCCCACCGCCAGAGCCCACCGCGCTGTCGCTACCCGATCGCGTGGCATAGCGCATGCAGCACACGCGGCGGCGTATCGCAGCGGCGAACGAGGGCTAAATTCACCAAATCGTGGCCCCACCACACTCGGTTTGTGCGATAAAACGAATGTGTGAGACTGCTCGAGGCAGAAAAAACTTCCGAGATTATATCGTAAAAACACCTGAATCTTCCAAAAATACAATTTTCCAAACTGCGGAATACTTCTGATTGCTCTAAAATTCGATATTTCAGCAAAGTTCACTGCGAAAATGCGGCAAAAAAGGACTTACCGATGTCGAAATTGATCGAGTTTCTTGATTCAAAACACGAACCGGATCTATGATTTTTACTAGTACCTGTTGTGTATACTTCACATGCATACTACGACGTTCAGTCAGCTGTTAGACCGCATTACATTAGGAAAAATAGTATATCCCTCCACCCTTGCAATAGCGAAGTTGCATTGCCCACAGTCAAATATCGCGCAAACTACGTGTACAAAAATATGGTCTACGCGCACGCGCCATGTAACGCCGAATGCCGATGCCTACTGTGTATGACCAGTTCAGTTTTAAAATGCAGAAGACCCCCTCAAATTTCCAGATTTATCAACTGTCGTTTTATATTACTAATCTTGAAGTAACTCATTTGGGAAAATGTTTTCATTAAAAAAACAGCCATGATTAACACAAGAGGGCGCTATTACGGATGCCTGGAAGAGTCGAACCCTTTTTTCCCTTTTTTTTAATGTGATTACTTTTCTAGGATTAGCATTAAATAGAGATGTAATCAGAAACCATTTAAGCCACTTCAGAATATTTCCACAAATGTCTAGGTTTTGAAATATTAAATGTCATATTGATAAAATTGCTCATAATAGTCGACGGCCACGACTTTTATTCAAATGACTTTATATTTATGGATAAGACGGACATATCTGCATAGGCGTCAACAGGCGGGGAATGGGGGGGGGGGACATGTCCCCCTACATTTGAAAGTAGAGGGGATTGATTTTTTTTTTTTTTTTTACAATTTAAACAAAATAGTATGATACATTATGATTTTTTGATTCCATAGCTTACACTACATATTATGTGAAATTTCTGTCAGGTATGCATCAAATTGCACAATTTTACGCCCCCAAATGCAAAAGCTCCCTACTGTGGGAGGGGGGGACAAGTCCGACACACCCTCGGGTCCCTCCCCCACTCCGTCGCTGCGCTCCCTCGCAATGTCCCCCCCCCCTCACTTTTCAGAAGCTGTTGACGCCCTTGCATATCTGTATGGATTTTGATCAAACTAACATGTTTTGAAAATTATTTTCTCTTACAATTCCTACACTCGGTAAAAATGCTAGAAGAATTAATAATTACTGAAGGAGACTTTTATTCAAATGGCCTTGCATATAAATGGATATTACATACGCATCTGAATGGATTTTGATAAATACTAACATGATGTTTCGGAAAATTATTTTCTCTTCTAAACGATACCTACACTCAGTAAAAGTGCTAAGAATTCACCATTTACTGGGAGAGACATTTTTGTGTGTTTTTATTTCCTCTTCTTAGCGGCTGGATTGTATTACGTGGCAGAGCTGGTTGAGGAGTACACCGTTCTGTCAGGCAGATGCATCAAGTGGTTGCACATAGTAAGACAATGTTTATTTAAGTTGACTTAAGTTAGCCAATCCTATCGTGATTGATTGCTAATTTCAGTCAAATCAAACCTGCACAGTACCAGCACTTGCAAGTTTAATACGATCGCAATTTTTCATCTCCAAAAACAATTTTCAACCCTTGAAAACAATTTTCAAGGGTAGATTTAACCAAATCTGAACTTGTAAGAAGGAATAACATATCAAGGTACATTTTTTTTATCTCCGTTTTAATTAATTTTTGTTGTTTTGTCTTCGTTTTTCTGCTAGAATTTACTACAGTCCCATGTATAGTGTTCCGTGTTGTATTTTCTGGTAAACTCAATTACTCAACAAAATCCGGGGAAGGGGCTCATAATTTCCTTTATGTGCTTCAGAGACTTCAGTAAATTGAATTATATTTCATAGACCAAAACTCTCTGAAAAAGAATTATGTTTTTTACTTATCCTCGGCACATTTTGACCATCTAAAAATCAAGAATTTTACTATCAAAAATTTTTTTTTTTTCATGGAAAACCCCAAAAGTTAGGGATGCGGTTAATACACCGGAGCGGGTAATACACCGACAAATACGGTATGTAGAGTCAGTGGTGTAGTTAAGGGGTAGGGGGACATGCCTGATGGCCATTAATTATTTGACAAAAATAATGTTTGAACAGATAGGACAAAAGGATTAATATAGTTTACCCTCACTCCCAATGAATGGCACACCCCCCCCCCCCCTCAATAATTGTCACCGGCTATAGCAAAACCCTGCATTTGTCGGTAATTCATGTTGTGAAGAAATGGGCATTTTAAGTTCACATAATGTGTGTAAAAGACTTATGAATGTAAAATTGAAACAATCATATCTTCGCCAATTATTGACCAATTTTTTAGAACAAAGCATCAAATGAAAGCTTGTGATGAGGCCTTTCTAATGGTATACAAATCTACATTTGATTTTTACCAACAAGTGCAGGGTTTTGCATAGCCTGTCACAATTAAGCTCACTCACTTTATGCGACTCTATAAAAAGGTTCTATATTTACAGTCCAAGTTGAGAGGGGGGATTGCCCTGGACCCATGTTGGAATGTTTGTCTCTGCACACGCACACAGCCTCTACTCACTCACCTCCGCTCCCCCCCCCCCCTACTTTGTTGGTAAAAGTCAATAAAGAAAAAATATATCAAATTTATTTTGTACTGCTTCTTCATTAGAAACATGGTCAATGGGGCCTTGAAAAGGCAGAAGCCAGAAAAACTAAAAAGAGTTCCTTATAAATGTTCATATATTTTAAGTATGTGGAGGACTTTCAACAAGTCCAATGCATTAAGGGCTTTTCATTATAGCTCTTCTTTTAGATTGCCAAACTTATGTATCAGTTAAGTCTCCAACAGGGGCGTCGATCACGGGGGGATGGGGGGGATATATCCCCCCAATATTTCAGGTGGGGGGGATGGCCTGTATTATCATCCCCCCCAATATTTGGGGTTCAAAAATATATAATACATTAGAATTAAGAAGCATTGCCCCCCTCTCATGAATGGAAGTTGTTACTATAGTCTTCTTTAAACCACTTTTTGATAATGCTAATCTGCCCAATCCAAAATTTTCCGGGGCTGCGCCCCTGGAAACCCCCATTAAGGTTATTTGACCCAGTCCCAGCCCTGTACTCATTAAATAGTTTTATTCAGGACTTCTCTCTTGGCAAACTTTCAGAGCTATCCTGGCCCACTGCCGTCTGCGTTTCGCTCACTAAAATTGAGCTAACTATTCAATAGTTAATTGTATTTCTGGATATTACAAATCCCAAAGCTTCCGGGGGCTTTGCCCCCTGGACCCCCAATAAGCTTTCCAATTGTGGGTATCCCTTGACTTATTCTATTCAGAGTTCCATCAGGATGATTGCAATCGGCAGTATTTATCTATCGGACTAAAATTCATCCATACTTGGACAGTGCCCTCATCATAGCAGGAGCTTGCAATGTGCACTTAATAATCTTCCAATCTCTAAACAGCTAAATTAAAAGCCAATTAACTAAAGAATAGTTAACTCAATATTTACATATAGTATTTGCTGGTGTATTAACCGCACCTTTAAAAAAAAAAAAAAAAGGGGTGCGGTTAATACACGACCCCGTATTAACCACACTTTTTTAATTATTTTTTTAGGGGTGCGGTTAATACACCGGAGCGGTTAATACACCGACAAATACGGTAGACAACATATTTATATCTGGATATTACAAATCCCAAAGCTTCCGGGGGCTCCGCCCCTGGACCCCCAATAAGCTTCCCAATTTGGGTATCCATGTCTGATGCTATTCAGGGTTCCATCAGAATGCTTGCAAATATGTATCTATCAGGCTAAAAGTTCATATTGGACAAAGCCCAGCTCATAACATGATGCTTGCAATGTGCACTTAATAATCTTCTAATTTCTAAACAGCTGAATTCAAAAGCTTTGGGGCCCCCTAACCCCCCCCCCCCCCCCCCCCCCCCCCGCAGCCATAAAAACCCTGGCACGCTGCTGGGTTGTCGCTTCGCTCCCTCGCCAGAGATGGTCAAAATGACGAATCATCCCCCCCAATGGCGAGAAGAAATGGACGCCCTTGGTCTCCAACAATAGATTTGAGTGTTGTAGATTCTAACTTGTTTGTGGCCAATATACAACAGGCTTGTGTGTTGTAGATCATAATTCGTTGGTGGGCAATACTACAGTTTCTAGAGGCCAAATGACATGTTTTGTACATAGACAAAAATGTTCACGAGTACACAAATGTTGCTTTCCATTTTTAATATCTGAGCCATTTTCTCTCCTTCCCATTCTGCTTATACCAGGGCACAGCAGTTATCTATGTGGGACTTCTCCTGTTTGAAGATCTGCCGTACAAGTTGACACTCGTTGGGCTCTTCTCCATCTTTATTTACTCCCTCATGCTCAAGAACTTTCCCTTCATTGAACTGACTTCCCTCTCCTTCATTGCAAGTTGTGGTAAGTCATAAATAAAATGTTAGCTAATTGATGTATGCTAGTTGTTTATGATTGTATTATATTAAGAATAGACCCACATATATGAGCAAGTAAATGCATCAACAGCATTTACTTCATTGATTTGCTGATGTTGATAGCCCATTAAAGATAGTGTCCTTTTGCAGACTGTATCTTCAAGTTTAGTATTAAAAAAAAAACATTCCATTTATAAACCACAAGAATACTATGTACATCAAGTTGGTGAAATGTTGAGGTTCACAGTGATAAAGGATTCAAATAATGCAAGAAAAATAAATCACTTTGTAGACTTATCAGGCTAATTTCTTTTCTATTCTGAATATACGTATCCTATCATGGATTATTTTTCTTCTTCTTTTTACCCAAGTTAAAAGACAAATCATCCTGTTAACAAATCTGATAGAATCATTTTGGTTGAGCTCAACCAAAATAGATTTCAAATTTGGTTTTTGAACAGCAATAACAAACACAAAATGTAATAAAAGGTCTGCAGTTGCTATCTTGTGAACACAAGTAGCAAACATTCATTATTTTGTGCTCTAAAAATCAATATAGTTCCACTAAAAGTTATTTTCAAATTCTTAACTGGTATTTCCTTTCAAATAAGAAAATCTTGTAACATTTTAATTTTGGCTTGCAAAAAACCCCCCACAGAATCTTTAATGAATGTTTTCTGCATGTTACTATACTTCAAGATACAGTGGCGTACCCAGGATTTTTTCAAAGGGGGGGGGGGGGGGGGTTATTTCGTCAGCTAAATTTTTGCGGGGGGGGGGGGGTGGTGGTCGTAGAAAATTTTCGAAGCCGAGACCAAGATTTTTCGCAATTTTCGAGGCCGAGACCATCGGTAATGATGGTCGAGACCGGCTACAAGTTGAAAAGGGGGGGGGGGGTTCAACCCCCCCCCCCCCCCCCAAAGAAAAACAGTAATTTTTTGGTCAAAGGGGGGGGGGGGGGTTCCCCCCCCCCCCCTGGGTATGCCTATGTCAAGATATACTGGTCAATTTGCCAACATTTGGACAAAATCAAATAATAAATGAAAGTCATGGCTCATGTATTTGAACATTCTCATTAGAATAAATGATCTTTCACTCTGAGGTTTGTACATATTTGTATAAAGTGTATTACTAAATTACTAAGGAACGATCAATAAACCTTGTTATTTACTTATTCTCTGTTCCAGTTCTTGTCTTCATCAACCACTATTTGGCCTTCAGTTACTTTTCTGAAGTTTGGCATCCATTTTCAGAGGTAAGTGTCCAAATATGAATAATTTTTTCATATATTATACAAGCCTCCACACTAACTTTTTTTTCCAACTTTCCCATTTGGGCAAGTAAAAAGCGGCTACAAATGTTTGTTTCACTTGCCTGAACAGAGAATTTACTTGCCCAAAAAAAACAATGTGAAAATTACTTGTGCTAGGAAGCTTGAGCTGCTTGGCAAATATCTATCTTATCTCAAGAATAGATTTACAGGTAACAGGAATAACATTGTCTCTTGTAGTTGAACAAAAACGCTAGTTGCCCAATCAGGCAACCAAAATAGACCATTCATAAATTTGCACTTGCCCAACATCAATTTGTACTTGCCCTGGGCAATATGAATAGGGCAAGTACTAGTGTGGAGCCCTTTTAAAAATATCATTATCATGTTTAATAAGTTAGACAAAAAAGTACTGGTTATATTCAGACTTATTTTGTGTTTTGGTTGGTTTTGAATCTATGTGACAGTACAATTTGAATAGTGAGTATTTAGAAATAGGAATTTCTCTCAAAGAAAAATTTGATTATTGGTCCTCTTCGTGGAGTCCCATGAGATCCAATTTTATTAGCCTTAAAGGGGACCACCAGGCAAAGATATATGTTTTGGTACCATTTTGTGATATCAAATAGATACCCAACATTTTTCAAAATATTCTGGTTGAATCAGACAAATATAATTCATGTACTTGAAGGCTAAAATATGAACTGTACCTGTATTCTTATATTATATTTAATGCAACTCTATGCCTTGTGTGACTTGCTTATGCATGGCTTTAAAAAATCAAAACATTTGTTTCCTGTTTATGTAAATATGCACTTTGTCAATTTATGTCCGTAATTCGACAAATTACTCAATTGAAATTTAGATAACAGTTTGTGAGTGAATCCTATTTATAATAAAAAGATATTTTAAAATTTGACATATTTTGTATATGGGCAACTCCAGCGTCACGGACATTACAAATCAGAGAATTTTCATGACTTTCCAATGCCACTACTAATTCATACCTCTAACTAATGTCTAACTTTTATTTTGATTACAAAACAATATCCTAGTTAAGTATGCAAACAAAGTTTCAGAACATTTATCCAATTCGTTACTGAGTAATTCTGCGAAATGTGCGCCGTCACGGACATTACATCATTTGGACATGACTTTTTGCATCCATATACATCTTTGCAAAAGTCTGTGAGTTCTGAGACCTCACAAAGGTGATTTAGGTATTTAATTATAGACAAGGCAATGATGAATTGAATCCAAGTTGTTTTGGGGGAAACGGGCCAGGCATATGTGATCTAGACAACAAAACGTTGCGTCACGGACATTACATTTTCAGCGTCACGGACATTACACTTTTGTCCACTTTTTCTAAACTCAGAAATAACCCACAAAAAATGCTCCATTGTGCATGACACTTTTTTAATTGTACATTTGATATGTAATCAAACAGTTTTGAGAACAAAAATTATATTTCAATTTTTTTTCAATTAGCAAAAAATTATTTTTTTAATATTAATAAGTTTTTCCAAAATTATTGTAAAATTTGAAAATTTTCAACAGAATGTGCAGTAAACCAAATGTTCAACTATTAAAAAAAATATTATACATTTTTAATGAGGTACAATGCTGTTTTGTGCCAAAAAATTGTAAAATCTAAAAAAAAGTTGTGTACATCATGGGCATAACACATAGAAAATCATGGACTAAGAGTATAATTTTTGCAATTTGATCATACTATATGAGATTTAACCATCTCTTTCTCCTCCAAGTAAGTTATAGTCAAGTCTTTATTGATTATTGAGACATGCATGTTCAAATTAAGCAAGGAATTTAGTTTTATAAATAGTTCAGAGTACTGACTCAAAGTTCACTATCTGATTAACGATACAATTTATTAAAATTTGAACCAGGAAGGTAGTAGTCCCCCTGTTACTTGGGATTATCTTATTTCTTGGCTAAAGTAAGACATTTACATAAGAAAATAATGCTTGATATTTTTTTGCTCTGCTTTTTTATACTTTTCACTGTGTATGTAATGTCCGTGACGCAGCCGTGACGTAATGTCCGTGACGCCATTCTGGACAAGCCATCAAATATTTTAGTAAATGCTCTTGATATACTTTATGATATAACATTCTAGCTTTGCAAATGAATTTTGAATTAAATTGAATTAGGACTTCTGCTTCTACAAAAACTTTTATATCTAAAACGTCACGGACATTACACATCAATGTTGTAAGAATCAAGATTTTATCCAATAACAGTTTTCAAAAAGTAAAGATTTTTACACAATTTCCTTTTCTATGATGTTAAAACAAAGCATAAACAAGACATTAGAAGTAGAATTATTGTTCTGAAGTGATCCATATTTTTAAATTTTATTTCACAAACAACGGATGCAAATTTCATCATTTTTGGGGCTAATACATACAATTTTTGTCCCAACTTCAATGGCCCCCCAAAAAATATTCTGCATTGAATTTCAAACTTTTTTCCTTTAGTCATCAAAATATGGTCCTTCCTCATTACTATCCAGTAGTTAACAAGGCTGTCCCATGAGTTTCATTTTTCCATCCTTGGGTGACATTTTTCGTGGAATTGCCCATATATACAATAATCTCAAATACAGTTTACAACTATCGCTGATTGTTGTATGCAATGTTACAAATAGGTTTTCGAATCAAAGTTTTCATATCTAACTTGTGTGATTTCACCGTTATTTTGGTATTAATTTTGTCTTTTTTTGTATCCCAGGTTCTTGCATATTTTACGCTATGTCTGTGGCTGGTACCATTTGCATTCTTTGTGTCACTGTCGGCGGGAGAAAATGTGTTACCAACAACGCAAAGACCAGAAACAGGTAATCAGAGCCCATATTCATAAAATCCTGCTAGCTTAGTTTCATGCTAGGTCTATTTTTGATGATGTGGCTAGGTACTAAACACATGATCTTTTAGTTGCTAAATAGTTTTAATGTAGTGGGTACCTAAGGCAAGCCTCCACACTAACTTTTTTCTCTACTTGCCCATTCGGGCTAGTAAAATCATACATTTTGAAAATTTTACTTGCCCCAATATAAAATTTACTTGCTTCTAAATGAGATTAACACATGTGAAATTACATTGTTCTCTTGTAGTTGAACAATTATTTAGTTGCCCGATCAGGCAAGCAAACTAGACAATTTATTAAATTTTAGTTGCCCGACACCAATTTTCACTTGCCCTGGGCAAGCGGGAAAGTGCTAATAACAAGCCCTGCCTAAGGCTAAACCAGCTAATCATAGTGGGGACAAGGAAACTGTGTTGTTTAGAAAAGATTTGCATGTTTTTAATAGGGTTTCTAAAATTAGATTTTTCTATGCAGTTTGAATTTCTTTTTTAATCTTTAAAAATTAAATCTTTAATAATGTGAATGGAAAACTACAGTGATGACGATGATAGGTTCACTCATATTTTTTCTCCTCTGCACTGTCTCTTGCAGCCAAGGATGACGTTGTAAGCAGCTACTTCAGCAACAGAAAGAGCAAAAGGAACGGCCTTCTAGCGGGATTCAACTTTGTCAAGGAGTCTCTCCTTCCACAACGCACCAAGGCATTCTGAGAGATCGATTGTATAGGTCTCTTCATCACTCCTTGATGGATGAAAATGACAAAGAACTCTGCAATAAATGGTGCATGGGGATGGTGGGAGTGTGTGGTGCACTGTTCAAGGAACAAACTGTATTTAATATTATACTTATGATCATTATTGCTTTCTGAAATGTTTTGCTGATCAATCATAAAACAATTAATGGTTCTCTTTCTAGTTAAAGGGCTGATGATATTACATACAGGGTTGAAAACCTGAGAATATGCATACATGTGGTATGTTAATTATATTGTATGATTAATTGATACGAGTACTACTGTGTTCTCTACCAGTGCTTCTACTCTTGTAGAAACATGCGGGAATTGGACAAATGTAAAATGTTTTGTGATTTATTCATGTTTTAGATAGATGGTATGAGCTACGTATAGGACTGTTTCCAGGTCTATTCTGAAGCTGTATTTATTTGGATTGAAATGTCGTACTAAGCTGAAAATCATGTAGACAAAATTTAGAATGTTATCGCTGTTTAAAGCAGATTGAATTTATATGCATTGGGTCAGTATGACTGCCATTTTCCATTAAAGCTTATTTCATTGAATTATCATTTTGCATTTTGTTTCCTTGCAAATTGTAGCACAGGCTGTTTAATGTCAGACTTTTCCTGAACTCCTTTCCTGGTTATAGAATGTCATCTGATATCAGCCTTACCTTAATACAGTGGAACCTTTATAAAGAGCTTTGATAAAGCAAAAACCTCCTACGTCATACCTCTGTATAGTGACCATGCAAGGGTAACAAGAAAAGTGGCTACTGTAGATGGGTGAAATCTATAGACCCAGGTTCCAAAACATTGATTTTCCTTGCAAGGGAACACATATGGTCACCGCTACAGGCACTGTGGCTGTTTAGACAGGTGGCCACTAAGACAGGTTTAACTGTACATGTACAAGCTCTTTATATATTTGTTTAACCTGATATATCCAGGTAATTTGTATGGTCCCAAGCTGGTTCCACCGTATTCCATTCTTCACCTCATTGGGTCACAAGCTTGAAAGCAGTTGATGTCCCAGTATTCATGTCCTTTAGTTTCGCAAGATATTTTTACTGCTCACTACCCAGGAGCATAAATGGGTAACTTGGTTATTAAAAGGGATCTGGTAACATTGTCAAAATCCTAAAAACTTACTCTGGAACTCTCCCGGGTGGGTCTGTCCTCATAGAAAGGGGGGTATCATGCGAGACCAAGGACTTAAGAAAAGCCTAAAAAAGATAGCCTTTTTCCTGATTTTGGGTGATTTTGAGACCCTATTCGAGATACTCGAGTATCTCGCCTGATCGTAAAAAACCACCCTAATTACTCGTTTTCTTGGTCACGCATGATACCCCCCTTTCAATGAGGACAGACCCCCCCCCCCCCCCCCAGGGGAAGTCTAGCAGTTCTCGCATACCTCGTTGTATTTGTATTACCAATGGAAGCATGGGACAGCTTCCGGTTTTCCAAATTTCTCTTCCATTATAAAGATATGTATGACTGAAGCATTCAGCTTTATAATTATCTAGTGGATAATTATAACTGTACAAAGTCAGTGCAATGAGTTTATAGCGAATATCACTTTGCTCATTACTTGGTCATATGACATTCATTTACCATGGAATTTTCACACATCAGTCGGTGGAAATATCAGGTCACAGAATTACACGTTTTATCAACCATTTGCCAGTTTTCGCACATGTCAACAAAGTTACTAGATCCCTTCAAGTGTAAACCAGCCTATGCAGAGATGAAAAAGTACACAAGTCTGAACTGTTTTCGAATGATCATGGGTAATAATACAGTGGTTTTGTGTGCCATAATTCTCTTGTGGCAGACATTTGCGTGTTATAAAGTACACAATTGTTATGATTATAAATTATTATTTGTGAAATTATGATAGCAGGTTTTTTTTTTGCATGACAATATAAATATTTGATGGGAAATGTATCCTTTTCATGTATTTCGTATTTATAACAAGGTTTGTAAAATCTCCTGAATGCAGGGCTCGACTTTAGCGCATTGAGTGCCATGGTCACATTGTGCACAACACAATAGACGCAAATGCCATAGAGCTCTAAAATACATGGCACTCATGTTAACATGCACTGACATGATCAAGGTAGTACAATTATAATAGAGTAAAAAGAAATGCATTTGGGTTCATAATCTAAGCACACACAAATGAAAATTAATGACTTTACTAAAAAAAAAGAAGGAAGAAAGTTAGTGAGAAGCTATGCTGGATGGGTTACTAAGAGCTTCTATTGTACTGTTGATTCAATATTTATATCTTTTGATTGAAGAACCTTACAAAAACAGGAGTTACAGTAAAAAAATGTTTGCTTATGATTACAACTATGGTACTATTATGTATTCCCCCAACCCGGTTATTTACAGTAATCCTCAACTAGAGATGTTTATGTTAGTTTACCCAGGCAAAATGTTTTAAAGGGCAATGAAACCCAAGCAAAATGTTGCTTTCATAGTCTTGAAGAGATTAAGAAGAATAATCTCTGAAAGTTAGAGCATAATCGGGTAAGAAACAAGAAAACTACGGCTCTTTGAAGATGCCCATTTATTCCTATGGGGAACTCAAATTGGCAACGCACTCTGATAAGTGTGTGGACAACTCCCCATATGTTTTGTACACAAATGTTCCCATTTTTACAGTTTTCTTCATAGTCACATTTTTCCATTCCCCCAACTCATGATATGTTGTGTATAAAAGCATTCTACAAAACATATGTTGAACTCGAACGAAGGGTAAACATACATTTTAAGAAAATTGAACAAAACTGAAATTTTGTGTACAAAATGTATGGGGAGTTGTCCACAACTTTGCCAGAATGCGTTGCCAATTTGAGTCACTCGAAGAAATACATGGCTCTTTTCAAAGAGCCATAGTTTTCTTATTTCTTGACCGATTGTGCTCAAATTTTCAGAGACTATTCATTATATTTAGTGTCTTATAGTGCACACAACAATTTGTCTGGATTTCATTGTCCTTTAAGTTGAGTCAATGTTACGTATTATGATTTTCTCTTTGCTTTTAATTCTTTACAATTTAAGCATGACGTTGTTAAAAAAGCTAGCTTAATCCGACATAATTTGAAAAATTAACCAAAGCTATATGTTGTGCTTACAAAATGAGACAATTGTGTAGTATTTGCTCATGTATTTTTTTGCCATGTTTTGCTTAGCAATAAAAAGGAAGCTAGAATTGTAACTGCTTTCTACTAGGATGAGCGGAAAATGTTATCAATAAAGTGTTGCTTAAAATCTAGCTCTTTTAAAGAGTCATAATCTCTGCCATTTGAGTTTTTAAAATACATGAGTATGAACTGTTTCATTTAAGTTTGAATTATTAAAACCTTTTTATATTCTATGTATACACCTATATGCGTTCACAACTCATTTCTCATTGAAGTTTTGTATTTCATAGTATCTTTTGGGAGTTAACATTACCATACTGTATATACGTTTACATACACACAGACATTCATTCACATCAATTGCACATACTTCACAAAATGAACAGCTCAAAACTCAAAATGATGATACAAAAATGTATGAATTACATGTATGGAAAATAGTGGAAAGTGACAAAAAGTAAGACTTGTTTATAGAGGTAATGACAAATTTTTATTATCATGAAATGGCACAATCTTTGGAAGTATCATTTTACAGAGCTATTTGTAACGACCAAATAAAATCTCAAATTTACATGCAATATCTATGATGTCGCTGTGCTGAGTTTGAAGTACCCTAGTCCAGCTTCATTTGTAATAGAACATAGTGGACCATTGACCTTATCAAATCAATAACTCCTCCCCATGCACAAGGTCAACTTAAGTTTGTAAGAAAAACATTCTTGAGAGACACGGACGACTCCAAAATATGTTCCATACAGTACACTTTGTCACAAACAATGCATGAATAAGGAAAATATTACTTCAGGGCCTAGATTTGTCTCATTAACAATGTACAACTAATTATAAAGTAGGGGAATACACTTCACAAAGTTGTTGCGGAGCATTAATATTAGAAAGGGAATATCTAGATATCAATTCATTAAATGAACTGCAGAAAAGTACCTGATATCTCTGTCATTTATCTTTAACAGTCAAACCTGTGTACAGTGACCACCTAAGAAAAACAGTAAAAAGTGGCCGCTGTAGAAAGGTGACATCCAAAGACCGGTTCCATTAAAATTGTCTTCATCTGCAATGGATAACTTTCGGTTGCCACTATAGGCAGTTTAACTTCTATAGACGGGTGGCCGTAGAGGATTGACTATATACATTACTAGTTGAATGTAGAAAGAAATATAAGAAATTATATTCCACATACTAAGAATCTTGCTCTACGATTGGTCAAAAGTTAATCACGTGATGAAGCATAGTTTCGCCCATCATTGATGGGAGAAGAAAATTTCGTTACACTCTGTAGATATCTTTGGTGAAAGTGTGTTGCACTCACTAGATAAAAAGTACTATCTAGTGAGTGCAACGCACTTTCACTGCGGTTGCATTGACTTGACTGTGGAGCTCGTGTGTGGCTAGTCAAATTCCGTACCCAAATGATGTGGCGGGTTCTCTATGCGCGCGAATTACAAATTTAATTGTATTCGTTGTGCATGTTACACGTACGTAGCACACTGTTTCAAGCTCATACGCTATGCATGCACTGTGTATGCATACGTATCGTACAGTACACGGTTAGGTTTGCTGCGTTGTTATTGTTTAATTGCTTGTTCTGTTGTTCGACGTAAGATTTGAGTTCTAACGGAGCTGAAATGGAACTTTTTTTGCTTGAGAGTGAAAGTAAAGTGTTCCAAGATTATTGCGAATGCTGGAAACAACACACACATTGAATGGAAATTGGAATAACATTGATGTTGGTAAGTAGATCAAACCTAGGTAGTAGTAACAGCTGTAATTAAGACTTGCGTTAGACTAGGCCTGCTTATAGACTAGATCTACCGTTTGATGTGGAATATAAAGCAAATAATCACCTTTTGGTTTCAGGCGATGGCAATCTATCACTTCCTCGGCGATCTGAATGTATACGCTATCTTTCCTCAGCTTCGCTTCGGAAAGATAGCTACATCCAGATCGCCTTGGAAGTGATAGATTGTCCCATCACCTTCACCAACGGTATTATTTGCTTACTAACTTTGGGTACTTTCAAGACAGGTCAGTTGTCAATAGTACATCAAGTAACTTTGAAATGTTATCACTAGCCTCTTGTCAAAAGATCTAAGGGTCTTTGTACACAAATATAAGCAAAAGGCTGGCCAAAAAAATAACAATCTTCAAAGAATTACCATCCTTCTGATCAAGGTACATGTAGAATGAATCTGAACAACATTTTTGAAAATCATAAAGGCTAAATGGCAAGCATCATAATATTTGGAAAGCGTAAGTGTAATCTTCTCCTTGGATCTGTGGGAAGTCGTACGGTTTGGCTATGTGCTTCAAAGCATCGGCAATCTCTGGTTATCAAAGCAGTCACTGTCTGAGGACCTACTAGTCTTTGCCGTAGAGACAGGCGCCCCACTTCCCGGGAAGAGCTTGGACTGTGCGTCATTGGAGATGTGCGCGTAAACCTCCTCCATGTGCTTCACACCGTCGTCGTATAGCCGCCTATGCTGGGCATCGATAATGTTTTTGCACTTGAAGGAGAGGGGTCGGTCGTGAGGAGAGAGCTTCTCAAGGAGGATCCTCTCTATGACCTCCTGTGGAAGGTCGGGGACGTGATGCATGCGCAGCGCGCTCTTGTCCATATGCTGGTGACCCGAGACCTCAATGACAGGAACCTTCACCTTCTGCACTGGATCCAACGGGCGTTTCTTCTTCCCCTTGCACAGTCTTTCCTTGGCACAAGAGTGGGAGCGGTCACTTCCATCTTTCTTGTTGCTGACCACCTGAACCTTAGTTTGTTCCTTCGACCTGACGTTCAGTGCTTTCCTTTTCCGGCTTTGTCCTGCACTTTTCCAGTGTTGTCCAGCGATGCCTGAACTTTGATCTTAGGTGCTGGCTTACTCGCCTTGCGTGGACTGTTGGCTTGGTAGAGCTGGTTAGCCATGAGGCCAAGTGGGACCGTTTCCCGCTGATTGGAGAGGCGGCATGAGGTCGGCTGTTCCTTCAGTCCTTTGCCATCCAACCATTCATGGAATGACTCGTCCACCCGGAAGTCCTTGTAGGCCTGCTGGTCCTGACGCTCGTACTCATCTACAGCATCCTTGAGGTTCTTGAGCTGATGGAGTTCGTTGACCTTGACCAGTTCAGACTCCTTCTCGCGCTTCCACGTCTCTGAAGCAAGTATTCTGATGGAGGCAAATCAATAAAATAAGTGAATGAATATGAATTAAATGTGTGTAATACAGGGATTGTTAAAGAATGTGAGAATCTGTTTAGACATATATGATTTAAATGAGGTGTGGCTTCAGGAAGGGGGGGGGGGGGGGGGGGGTGGGTAAAAGACAAAAAGTGCCACCCCCCCCCCCCCCCCCCCCCCCCCCCCCCCCCCAAAAAAAAATATATATATAAAAAATAAAAAATAAATAAATAAAAATAAATAAATACAAACAAAATAAATAAATAATAAAATAATAATAATAATAAACAAATACAAAAATACAAAAAACAAGGGAGGCAATTGCTGTCTTTCCCTTATTCCCCCTTCAGAGGGGAGGGAAATACATATACAGATAAAATAAATATACTAACAATATTAATTTATAGCTCATACATTTCACTGTCCAATTTGACCCTGGTGATGGTTACAGCATGACATACCTTGCACATTTCCTGTGCCCCCAGATCTTTGCATAATCCAGTGGAATGTGGCCATTGCAGTCGGGTTTGCTGATATCTGCTCCATGGGCAAGAAGGATCTCCACGCATTTAACACTGCCCTCTATGGCTGCTTGGTGGGTGGGTGTCATCAAATCTTCATTTGCACTGCCAAAGAAACATTGAGGAGAGGTTTTAACTTCAAATTGATCGATCCACATTCTATTTTATTCAGAAGTTATCAAATATTTGTGTTTACAAAGAGAAATCAAATAGGCAACAATGTACTGACTGATTACCTAAAAATCAACAGCAGCCTCCATAATGTATTTACATTCAAAGAAGAATGGATCACAATTGTGTCATGAATTACAATAAATAAATTCAATACTACTAACTCAATAATAGTTTATGCAGGCCTGGTTTATGCAGTGAGCAGAAATGTAAAGACTTAGTTGATACAAATTAATTAAATACTTTAATTTGTTACATTTAAAGTTAGAGAGAGAAATAAGTTTCTACTGGCAGAAATGGTATATTATATTCGTATATCAATCTATATCAATCTAATCTATCAATCTTATCTATCTATCTATCTATCTATCTATCTATCTATCTATCTATCTATCTATCTATCTATCTATCTATCTATCTATCTATCTATCTATCTATCTATCTATCTATCTATCTATCTATCTATCTATCTATCTATCTATCTATCTATCTATCTATCTATCTATCTATCTATCTATCTATCTATCTATCTATCTATCTATCTATCTATCTATCTATCTATCTATCTATCTATCTATCTATCTATCTATAAATAATATATCTACCTATCTGATCACCTGTCTATATATCCATCTATCTATCTATATATATAATTGTATCCCCCGAACCACTTCGGGGGATACTATGGATTTGGCCTCGTCGCGCCGCCGCCGCCGCCGCCGCCGCGTCCGCCGCGTCCGCCGCAGAGATTTTCTTGTGAACGCTCTACAGGTCCGAGTTCTTGTCCGATCATTTTCTAATTTGGTATGAAGGTGTATTAAGGAAAGAGGATGAAGCCTATTGATTTTGGTGTGGGGCGGAGTCCTGGTTGCCATGGTAACCATGATATAAAGAAATAGTTAAGATTACCTTGTGAACGCTCTACAGGTCCGAGTTCTTGTCCGATCATTTTCTAATTTGGTATGAAGGTGTATTAAGGAAAGAGGATGAAGCCTATTGATTTTGGTGTGGGGCGGAGTCCTGGTTGCCATGGTAACCATTATATAAAGAAATAGTTAAGATTACCTTGTGAACGCTCTACAGGTCCGAGTTCTTGTCCGATCATTTTCTAATTTGGTATGAAGGTGTATTAAGGAAAGAGGATGAAGCCTATTGATTTTAGTGTGGGGCGCGGTCCTGGTTGCCATGGTAACCATGATATAAATAAATAGTTAATATTACCTTGTGAACGCTCTACAGGTCCGAGTTCTTGTCTGATCATTTTCTAATTTGGTATGAAGGTGTCTTAAGGAAAGAGGATGAAGCCTTTAGATTTTGGTGTGGGGCGGAGTCCTGGTTGCCATGGTAACCATGATATAAAGAAATAGTTAAGATTACCTTGTGAACGCTCTACAGGTCCGAGTTCTTGTCCGATCATTTTCTAATTTGGTATGAAGGTGTCTTAAGGAAAGAGGATGAAGCCTATTGATTTTGGTGTGGGGCGGAGTCCTGGTTGCCATGGTAACCATGATATAAAGAAATAGTTAAGATTACCTTGTGAACGCTCTACAGGTCCGAGTTCTTGTCCGATCATTTTCTAATTTGGTATGAAGGTGTATTAAGGAAAGAGGATGAAGCCTTTTGATTTTGGTGTGGGGCGGAGTCCTGGTTGCCATGGTAACCATGATATAAAGAAATAGTTAAGATTACCTTGTGAACGCTCTATAGATCCGAGTTCTTGTCTGATCATTTTCTAATTTGGTATGAAGGTGTATTAAGGAAAGAGGATGAAGCCTATTGATTTTGGTGTGGGGCGGAGTCCTGGTTGCCATGGTAACCATGATAACCATGATATAAAGAAATAGTTAAGATTACCATGTGAACGCTCTACAGGTCCGAGTTCTTGTCCGATCATTTTCTTATTTGGTATGAAGGTGTATTAAGGAAAGAGGATGAAGCCTATTGATTTTGGTGTGGGGCGGATTCATGGTTGCCATGGTAACCATGATATAAAGAAATAGTTAAGATTACCTTGTGACCGCTCTACAGGTCCGAGTTCTTGTCCGATTATTTTCTTATTTGGTATGAAGTAGGCTTGGGCGGTTCTGCCCCAGCTTGGAGTCGATTCTGATTCCATACCCATGTCTCGGTTCCGAGAAGAATCGGTTCTGAGATCGTATAGCGTACATGTACACATAACTCATACAATCACACAATCAGCTCTGTGTATGTGAGAAGGTAACTCGCCGGATCGCCTACCGCGCTGGCGATCCAGTTCTAACAAAAATTGTTAAAATGCAGTGCGTTTGTAATCGAGGTAAATCTGAACAGTTTGATATCATTTTTCCGTAGAAATCATTTTAGAAATGCAAAAAAGTAATTGATTTAGGAATCTGGTTTATTTAAGAGGATTTGGGGCCACAAATGCACTGCATTTTAACCATTTTTTTTTAGAACTGGATCGCTTGAATTGCGAATTGCATGCATGCGTACGTATATGCGCTGTACACGTACGAACGCCAGCGTTGTTTTCTTGAAATAAATAAGACGGGACCGGTGCGGGAGAGACCGGGAGAGACTGTGTCTGTGCGAGACACGGCAGTTCCATGCGTTTGCGCGAAATAGTTTGATTCTATTCTGATTAGAACCGAGGAGAGTCGGCATAAGAGATCGACTCTCTTGAAACCGACTCGTTCTTGCGCGCGATCTCCCTTCCCCGCGAGTCGATTATTCACAGAATCGGTACAGTTTTGCACGTGTACCAGTAGTATCGATTACTCGGTTCTGCGCTATTCAGGAGTCGACCGTTGATTCCTATTTCTGGAATCGGGTAGAATCGAGTAATCGGTTCTGACGCCCAAGCCTAGTATGAAGGTGTATTAAGGAAACAGGATGAAGCCTATTGATTTTGGTGTTGGGTGGAGTCACGGTTGCCATGGTAATGCTAAGCTATTACCTTGTGAATGCTCTACAGGTCCAAGTTCTTGTCCGATCATTTTCTTATTTGGTATAAAGGTGTATTAAGGAAAGAGGATGGAGCCTATTGATTTTGGTGTGGGGCGGATTCACGGTTGCCATGGTAACAGTGATATAAAAAAATAGTAAAGATTACTTTGTGAACACTCTACAGGTTCAAGTTTTTGTTCGATCATTTTTTAATGAAGGTGTATTAAGGAAAAGGTATGAAGCCTATTTTGGCGTGGGTTTTTTTTTAGTTTCATATTTGTTTCTACTTGCATGTTTCAAGTGTTAAAATAAAAAAGAGGCCCAAAGTTAGAGCCTATTGGCACCCGTCATATACTTCACAGCAATATATTTCTATCTCTGCTATTTTTAACTTCCAATGTTATTCAGAGTTTGGAATACTGCAAAACAACCATCGAAAATAATTCGAAGCAAATATTTATAAATTATTCTTGTATAAAATTCAAGGTTTCAAAGAAAACAAATCTGCAGTGAGTATATGAATTGTGATCCGCGTCCACGACGTGGGTGCCGGTAACATTTTGCACTTACATGAATTAGTAATAAACAAATCCAAGTATAACACCTTGTTCAAAACCCTAAACAATGACGATTGGCTGCAATTGTTTTTAACTGCTGCATAATGTAAGAGCCTGTTACATATGCCAATATTAATGAGCTCCGCAAGTTAGCAAAGGCCTCGCCGCTGACGCGGCTCAGTCCAGCGATCACTGCTGTAAGCGCACATCGCCTTGTCTATTAATCAGACCCTGCTCGGAGGACAAACAGCGCGCGAGGCCTTGCCCAAAGGCTACTGCCAGCCTAGTAGAACAACGTACACCACCAAACTTGTTCAGTTCACAATATTACAACCCACAAAAGTGCAATGCAATTGGTTCGGGGGATACATGTGCTCGGCTGCGCGACCCGCCGAGCGCGCAATTTCTAGTTATCTATCTATCTATCTATCTATCTATCTATCTATCTATCTATCTATATTATATATCTATCTATCTAGTGGAGCCGATTCATTGGTATTTTCCATCTATCTACCTATCTTACTATCTATCTATCTTACTATCTATATATCCTATCTATCTATTCTTTTCTTGATCGCTGAAAGATATGATCAATGCTTACGCAGAAGGATCAGCACCCATGTCGAGCAGATAGACCATGCATTCCAGGGACCTCTTGCCAGTCCTGTTGTTGATGCACAGATGGATCGGTCTCCAGCCGGTAGAGCTAGCCAGGTTGACACTTACGTGGTACTTCTCAACCAGCAGCTTCAAGCATTCCATTCTTCCATGCAGCGCAGCAAGATGAATCGCAGACAGACCCTATGAAAAAAAGTCAACAATTTAATGTTCAAGTCACTCATGATACAACTACAACTTACAAGACTGTTTTCTATAATGCTCAGGTTAGAATTAAAGGGAGATTGCTAAAGTGCGTTTGTTTGATAAATGATATTCCTACATTTTAATAATTTATAAATCATAATCCACTCTAAATCTTGAGAGTTGAGTATACATTAAAGTATTTAAGTGTGTTTATAAAGGTGGCAATCACAGACAACCTACACAAAAAAGAAAATAATGGCTTATATTAATTAAGACTATTATCTACAACTAGCTTCCAAAGGGGTTATAATGTGCCCATTTGAAAATTATCTTTTGTAATTATTTGCAATCAGATATATGCAGATTCACTTCAGTAAATTTATTTACTTTCACTCTTTGTCTGGGTTTTTTTCTCACTGCAATGTTGTTATTTTTCAATTAACAAAAGGAGGTTCAATACCTTTTATTTGATTGTGAAAATCTCTATGATGATAATGTTTACGGCTATATCGTGGTTTAGTCCCCTGGGGACTCCAATTTTTACAGCACCAAACTTACGGCAATTTCGATGGATTTCTCGGTCTACTAATCTTGAATAGATTTCCTTTGTTTACGCTGCGAAACTCGCCTGAAAGCGGGGATTTCTTGGGTTTTCTTTCCACCACGCGTTTTCCCATAGAAACAATAATCACGGATGCGGACGAGTATCACAAGAGACATATAATCGCAAATTTTGTAATCGCAATCAAAAACACATAAATCGCTTCCACAAATCAGTAGTAAAACCAAAAACTGTATAATATTTAGACAGTTCAATAATTCAACTCTCTTTTACTTACTCGTGAAATTAGGCTCCGCCCTGTACAAACCTATGTAGCGCCTTCCATAGAGTTGTACATGGCGGAGCCTATATTCACGAGTAAGTAAAGAGAGTTGAACTTCGCCAACTCTCTTTACTTACTCGTGAAATTAGGCTCCGCCCTGTATAAACCTATGGAGCGCCTTCCATAGAGTTGTACAGGGCGGAGCCTTCATTCACGAGTAAGTAAAGAGAGTTGAACATTGATTTTCATAATTACTTGATGCGGTTTATTTCGTCTGGACGGTTCTTAGATGTTATTATTCTGACGAAATAAACCCAATCTCATAAATATTTGGGTTCATTTCGTCAGAGGAGTTTAGGATTCATTGATTTCACGAGTAAAGAGAGTTGGCGAAGTTCAACTCTCTTTACTTACTCGTGAATATAGGCTCCGCCATCTACAACTCTATGGAAGGCGCTCCATAGGTTTGTACAGGTCGGAGCCTTATTTCACGAGTAAGTAAAGAGAGTTGAACATTGACTTTCATAATTACTTGAAGCAGTTTATTTTGTTTGGACGATTCTTTGATGTATTATTCTGACGAAATAAACCCAATCTTATAATTATTTGGGTTTATTTCGTCAGAGGAGATTAGGAATGGAAAATGTTACGAATTGTCGTTCTGACGAAATAAACCCAATATTCTCGAAATGTAATATTTGTTAGTTTGTGGAAGCAGACACGCGACGCGCATCAGATCATATCGGCCGCAATTTGACTTGTCAGCTGGTAGGAAGGTGTCCGGTTCGAACTGTCCCCCGGAGCCTTATTTCACGATAATGCCATGTTTACCAAGTTTCTGAATGTATAGGCACTCAATTCAACTTACATTTTTATCAAAACTTGCCGGGTTCTTCCCCGCTTTCAAAGACTGTCTCAGCCAAGCTGTATCCCCAATCGCCGCAGCCATGAACTCATCGCCCCCCAAGAGTCCCCGGCGGTTGCGCTTGGTGGTGGTGGTCGATGGAGGAACAGTGGTGTATTTTGACGCTGCTCGAGAAGTTGAGGCGGCTGCATTAACGCCGACCTTCCCGGTAGACATGTTTACTTATGTTTACTTATTCTAACTGTACAGAAACATATCGGAAATAATTGTGAGAACATTCATAATCTAGATTCTAAACATCATTTTGCGGACATGTCATAGCCGCGCCACTGCAGCTGCACGATGCGATCGAACTTCAACAACACGGATCGGAGCATGGCTAATCTTATGTTTACAATAGTTGCTAGGCAGTTTGGTTACTTCCGCATTTGGCCGGAATGCCAATTTTACGTAAAATGTAAATGTTGGTGAATACAATTTATGTTGCTCTAAAATGTATGGTTATTAACAGAACTATAATTTTACATGATAATACTTTTATTTTTTTAATTTTTAAAATAAATTTATCGTAAAAATAAAGTAAATACTCAATAACAATAGTAAATTATATGTGAATGTTTAGATTGGCAACATAGAAATAATGAAGTCTGCTAACGCACAAAAATTGTGTGGATGGAACATGACCGGAATGATTTTATGACTGAGATCGTGAGTTTGGTATGTATATTAATTAAGATCTATAATAACAGATGAGATTAATGTCTCCCTATGAGTTAATTATTCCACCAATTCGATTACACATTTACCAGAATTGATTTTATGAAGTTTACAATCGAGGGCTAGAGCGAAAGCATTGTAGAATTCGTACACGTATCCGAAATCGTATGCGTATCCGATTTCGTTAAATAAATTAAAATTGAATGTTTTCGTATAAAATGTAAAAATTATGTATATTCTACGACTACGCGAAGCCAACCAACATCTTTAGAACTCTAACAGGAGGAAAACATAATCTAAACATCAAGAAAAGAGAAAATTACAGGAATTATTTGGATGCATGAGTTAATTCCTAATCCTAATTGTCCGCCACAATTTAATTGTTGCCAATTCATCCCCAATTTGGCCAATGACATTGGCAGACATGTTATTGACAACGACAATGATCTATTTGCAAAGGCTATTTTCAAAGAGCTATGGTTAAATTACAATTTCTCAACCGATTTTGCTAGCCAAGGAGACGCTATGAAGACACTTGAACATTATTTGGGGGACATTTACATTTGCTAGATTTTGCTCTGAAAATGTTCAGATATAAAGTATCAAACAACTCGGCTTCTTACAAGTATATTGAAACAACTTTTTGATAACATTGTTGCATTGCCTGGCTTTTCTTTTTACCTCCACAGATTTGTCTAGAAACAGCAAATCCTTAAGGCTAAATGGCTAAGCCTAAAGACTTAAAGTAAAAGCAGAACTGTTTTCTACTGATATTAACTTGTGCAAGATTACCACAGGGGCTAACCATACCTGTTCTGTCATGTGTAAAATACTTTGTATGTTACTCATGACACCACACACTACGTGGTACCATTGTTCTATAACCGCTAGCGTCTGGTCGTAACCATTAACAACTCATTGTCAACTGGCCTACTGCCGGGTCAAAGTGAATTCGCCAACACCCCTCGCACAATCAATTGCCCCGCCGAGCGAAAAAATAACGCACTACAGCAATGTGATTCTGTATTGCTATACGCAAACGATATAGGTGGTACTGCTGGTGGGGCTAACTGCTGCATTACTTTCGTTATTGTTTTTAAACTTATAAATATTGCATTCTGACACTAAGTTATTGCTCGACACTAGCACTAATTGCCCGCTTGCCCTGGCCATGGCAAGTAAACATATATACATTTTCGTTGCACAATATTGGTTTATTTTATTTTTGAGTTTTTGAATTTTTGTTTTGGCAAGTAGAAATAAAAGTTAGTGTGGATAGCTTGTACTAAGTAATGCTGTAACTGACCTTGATGATCAGATCGGTTGATCGGATCGGCAAAATGTTATCGATGATAGAAATCGGATCGGATCGGATAAAAAAAAAATTAAAAAAAACTATTAAAAAAAAAAAAAAATTTTTTTTTTTTTAAATATCGTTTTTTTTCTTTGGAAAATGATCCCAAAAAACATATTTTGGGAAAATAAATGAATACCAAAACAACATATATCCATATGAATAAGCCCAAGGTAATCTTGTATGGGTATGCTTTCATTTCAAACTGATTACCTCTCCTTTTACAAAATTACTCGCGGCGATTCTGAACATGTGCTGAAAGGTTACGCCAAATTAATCACATGGTACTGAGCTTAGAATCGCCGCAAGAAATTTTGTAAAAGGAGAGGTAATCAGTTTGAAATGAAAGCATACCTATATAAGATTACCTTGGGCTTATTCATATGGATATAATTATGTTGCTTTGGTATTCATTTATTTTCCCAAAATATGTTTTTTGGGATCATTTTCCAAGGGAAAAAAAACAAATATTTTTTTTTTTTTTTTTTTTTTTTTGCCGATCCGATCTTCCGATTTTGTCTGCATGATCGGAAAATCCCAGTATAGCTTGTATATAAAGCTGCATCAAGGGATCCCTAAATCAAGTATCAAGGGTCTAGATGTGAAATGCATTATTGTTATAAACTTATACCTAACTCAATCAGTCTGGAATAGGTAACCTATTTATCTATTATTATCTATTGCAGGAGGAAAGTTCTAAGGTCTACATTCTACACCAAGTGGGGTTGCTATTTTGATTCCACACCCAACATGGCTGCGAGCAGAGCTTCAGAGAGAAATGCCCGGGACTTCTACGAAATGAAGCAGAGGGCCGTCAGCTTCTACAAGGAAAACCAAGTCCCCGAGAAGCTGGAAGAGGTCCTGAACAATATGTTTTATGAGAACCCACCTGATGTTTTTGGCTACCTTGTAAGAATTTCCTTCTTGTTTGTATAACGTAATTTTATCATAGAAATTAAAGGGAAAGTTGAGTTTTGGTAGAGAGGGCGCTAGACTACTTAATTGGTTTGTGAGGTAATGAAAAACTGAGTGTAAAATTTGAAAGAGCATAATATTTAAACAATAAAATCATCTTTGTTTGATCAAAATCGGTTCAGAAATGGCTGAAATATCCATAAATATAACAATTTGTAATAAACCCGGGGCCCCGGGTTTATTAGAGAATTTTGAACCAGCCGTTAAAAATTCAAAAAAATGCTTCCTCTTTTCAAAAAGTTACAAAATAGGTATTTAAATAGTTGTTGGTCATTTCTCTATCTAATCACTATTTCAACAAAGCATCACATGCACAATATTTTATTCAAAATGGTTGAAACCGATGAGTGTTTAGAGAGCGCCCTCTTACGTTTTAACGGCTCTTTTTGAATGATAACATGATCTTTACTACGTCATTTGTAATGTTGTGTTCCTTTCTAGTTATAACTATTAGTTTGTAATGTAATGATGCAAGTTTTGGTTACTAAAATTCAGTTTCACTAAAACTGTACTCTCCTTACCAGAACTCAACTATCCCTTTAATGGATTTATGGGTCCAAAGGATCATTTGTGAGTTTGTCACATTTGATGTTTTATTATGCCTCCGCAACGAAGTAGCCGGAGGCTTTATGTTTTCGGGTTGTCCGTCCGTCCGTCCGTCCGTCCGTCCGTCCGTACGTCCCGTTCTCGTGATCGCGTTATCTCAAGAACGGATTGACGGATTCTGACCAAACATGGTACATGTATGTATCTGGGGGGGCCAATGATCTGATTAGATTTGGGGGTCATGAGGTCAAAGGTCAAAGGTCACAGAGCTCATTATATATGCAAAAATAGCTTGTGATTGCGTTATCTCAAGAAGGGATTGACAGATTCTGACCAAACTTGGTACATGTATGTTCCTTGGAGAGCCAATGAACTGATTAGATTTTGGGGGTCAAAGGTCACAGGGCTCATTATATGTAAAAGTGGCTTGAGATTGGAAATCTCAAGAACTGAATATCAGATTTCAATCCAACTTGATACCTGAATGTATCTATAGGGAACAATTGTAGTCATTAGATTTTGGGGTCATGAGGGCAAAGGTCAAGGTCACTTATAGCTCATAATTGTGATACGTCAAGATCTAAAAGACAGAGTACCATCAAAATTTAGTTGACAGAATTAATTCTGTGTACATGTTGATTTGGGCTTGCGTAATGGCGGAGGCATCATTTTCGACTGCGCGCAGTCGAAGATCCATCTAGTTTTTTATGTTTTGGTTTGGATGAATACTTTTGAAAAAAAGGCTGTGCAGTAACATAGTAAAAGTGGAAAGTTAAATGGGAGGGGTTGGAAAGTTAATCATGAGAGGGGTTGGAACTTTGGCAATGCTTGAATTTACTTCTCTACCTGGTGACCAGCTAGGCAAGTAGAATAGAGACAGGTCCATCAAGATCTGCTTGCCTGAAATCCAAATGTTTAGGTCCCAAATAAAAGAAAGCATGAACATATTATGTAATGTTAATTTTGGTTGCTCAGCTGGGCAGGTACAATTTTACATGAATAACACTTCAATAGTCGTTTTTGGTGGCGTCTTACCAGTGGGAAAATGCTAATTTAAAGCCCTGTCAAAAGAAGGGATTTGCTCGTTAATCTAAATTTCTTTATTCTCTATTCAAACATCTAAATATAATATAATTAATGTTTGTAAACAGCACTAATGTTCTCCTGTGTTCTTACAATTAATTTTACCTCAATGATGATTCTGCTAGGATTGAAAGCTCAGGCTCTTGACTCATGTACACTTGTGATTGCACATTATGTGTATCTTGTGGAGGAGCAGCTTTCAACAGATTTTTGCTTATATAATTTTGCTTAAAATTGTTTCAGTCTGAATACTTTGAGAGGATGTCCAAGCCTCCAGTGATCAGCCGACTGACCGGGAGGGAAGCACTGGACAGCAAGGGTCAACCCACTGTCCAGGCCGATGTCTTCTGCACTGTCAAGGGACTGGAGAAGGTAGGTTTGCATTTAACTAAGTCATGTAAGTTTCCTAATGGATCCATTTATGACTTGTGTTCCAGATTATTATTTTTAGTATTCTTATACAGCACACATCATCACCTGTGGCAAACAGGAATACCAGAAATGTTTTGACTCAAATGAAAAGTCTGTTCTAAGACATTCAATAAATTCATTTTCAGTTTGTTACAAAGTATAGATTTCTGGATTTATTTTTAGCACGCATCTAGAACCATCTTCAGATGGGCTTTCAATAATTTTGTGTTAAATCTGAAACGTTTGATTTTAAAACACATCTACCACCAGACTTGTTTCATAAATTTCTTAATTCAATGTTTGTATCTTTTACTTTATTAGCATACATCAACAGCTTGATTTTCTATCTATTCAGTTTTAGTTACATTAAGTTTCTTTATTTGGGTTTCTTTTTAGCACACATCAACAGCTGTTGCAAGCAGTTTCAACTACTACCCCAACAACATCCCACTGGAGAAGAGAGAGGCGGATGACAAGGAGAGGCAAGAGTTTGTTTCATCTGCAGTCGCTGTCATAAATGAGCCTCTGACGAATGCACTGCGTGGTGTAGATCCAACCAATCAGAAGGAAGCTGATAGTACAATTATGTAAGTGCGATTTTTGTGTGGAATTAACCTCTAGCCTGCCAGTGTGGGCATACATGTAACGATACATCCACACCCGAAGTAGTCGAAAAACTAATTGTTCCTAATTGCAAACTTTGGGAAAGGTAGAATGCAGTTTATACCAAGCTAACTAACGTTCATGTCAATTTAAAGAAAATTAAATGGGAGATTATGATGTTCATTTATAAACTTGTCTAAAGAACACCATGCATTGTTGCCAATTAATCTGGTAAGCAAATTCTCACAGGTGTGCAGTTGTATACCTTCAATGACGATAATTTCTAGATTCCCTGTATCAAATGAAGCTTCCTTTGTAATATTTGGAACCTTAAATTTCCAAAATTAGGGGCAACCATACGAAACAGTTATATTTTTATCATATTTATAAATACTTCTGTAGGTCTGTTTATCGTATCTGTTGTGTGGTATTTACAGACAGATTTGACAGTAGTACATTTTTCTAATCAATTGCTACATGGGCCTGCAGCTAAACCTGCCTAGATACAGTCTGCTCAAGGCTCAAAGGACACAATAAGTAGTCTTTATGAGCAGGTGGTTTTATTAACAGGTTCATTAACATCTTTACTTTCTTAGTGAGTTAAGGAGGTGCATTATCAGTAGACAAGTGGATGTTAAACCAGGTTTGACTGCATTATATGATAATTTGTTCCTGTTTTTAATATTTTAAAAATTTCCCAGTAAGGTGATTGAGCAGCTGAAGGCAGATATGGACCAGAGGGAGGAGGAGGAGCGCCTGAAGCGGATCGAGGAGGAGCTCAACCAGGAGCCCAAGGAGCCAACCAAGGAGGAGACGACGAAGAACCCCCCCTCCCCCAGGGGCAAGAAGAAGGCCGGCAGTGCCCGCTCGGGAGGGATGATTGTCGTGGACGAACCGAGGGAGCGCTTGTACCCAGGATGCAGTGCGGCATGCGCGTCTTCGCAGGCGATGGCCTGTGCGGGGGCGGCGGTGATGAAAGTTCAGCCGTACGAACACATCAGTAGCTTGGCAGGAAATGAAGTGAGTACAGTTGATGGAACTTTGCCGTTTTCTATGGTTCTTCACTGATTCAGACCATTACTTTTTTTGTTTTTGAAAAATAAAACTTACCAAAATCTGACCTTTCCAACTCCCCCTAAGGTAATAGGCAAGCGTTAATGTCGAGCCCTGAATTATCAGCATTAATATACTAAAATACTATAATGCTACAAATTAACTTATTTTTGTTCTTGGCCCAGTTGTGCAAGTAAACTCAGGATTTGTCCAATGCTAGTGTTCCAAAAGCTGAATTTGGTGGGCCCAAAACAAGTTAAACAATTCTGTTATTTGGTTTCCTATTTGGGCAAGAAAAATTAAGCATCTTTGAAATTTTGTTCGCCCTCGGCTTATTTGTAGTGCTAGTGCCAGTGCTAGTTTTAATCATTGTACACCGATATTGAAATCTTTCTTGGTTTTGAACATACTAGATTGATGCAGAGTACTGTGTTCCCATGCCTATGGTGAGTGTGCTGAGCTCAGGAAAAGCAGCCCCAGGAAAGCAGAACCTGATCAGGGACCTCATGCTGATTCCTAAACCAGGACTTACTCTTTGTGAGGTAAAAGAAAAAATACATTTATAACAAAGATGATGATGATGGCGATGATGATGGCGATGATGATGATGATGATGGTGATGGTGATGATGGTGGTGGTGGTGGTGATGGTGATGGTAATGGTGATGGTGATGGTGATGGTGATGGTGATGGTGATGGTGATGGTGATGGTGATGGTGATGGTGGTGGTGGTGGTGGTGGTGGTGGTGGTGGTGGTGGTGGTGGTGATGGTGATGGTGGTGATGGTGATGGTGATGGTGATGGTGATGGTGATGGTGGTGGTGGTGGTGGTGGTGGTGGTGGTGGTGGTGGTGGTGGTGGTGGTGGTGGTGGTGGTGGTGGTGGTGGTGGTGGTGGTGATGGTGATGGTGATGGTGATGGTGATGGTGATGGTGATGGTGATGGTGATGGTGATGGTGATGGTGATGGTGATGGTGATGGTGATGGTGATGGTGATGGTGATGGTGATGGTGATGGTGATGGTGATGGTGATGGTGATGGTGATGATGGTGATGGTGATGATATATGATGATATATGATGATGATGTCAGATGATGATGATGTGAATGTGATGCAAGTCAACATTTACCTCGTTAATTGAAAACAAATGATCTTTACACATGAAGAGTTCTGTTCAGAGCACCAATTTCGACAAAAGTAAAGCCAAAGTTGTATATCACAAAAAGATGACTTTTTATTAGTCATGGAAGCTGTTTGTTAAAGTCGGCATTGAATATTATTATTTACAAAATGTGCATGTAGATAAAATATTGTTTTTATACATGCATTTCTTTTTTGTATGATCTTCCAGGGCATGAAGTTAGTCACCAAGATCTATCACCAGATTGGCAAGCTCTTGTTCTCCAAGTTTGGGGTAAGTGTCCCCGTCTACTGTTGTAATATCGTAGGTCACTTTGCTCGCCAAATGTACTTGCAAGAATCCAGTTCATCAGACAGGATTGCCCCTCTTATTCATAATGTGAATGGACCTGAAGTTAAATTTATACAAAGTTGGGGCATATGGTCAGTGTCTTTAGGAACAATAAACTTAATGGACTTGAA
Organism: Echinarachnius parma; assembly: GCA_037951105.1. Classification (NCBI taxonomy): domain Eukaryota; kingdom Metazoa; phylum Echinodermata; class Echinoidea; order Clypeasteroida; family Echinarachniidae; genus Echinarachnius; species Echinarachnius parma. The sequence continues at coordinate 55,306 of JBAMJV010000828.1, forward strand.
TCTGTGGCCATTCTAACAAATGTTGACTTATTTAAAACAAAGGGGAAATGGCCAGAAATATAATATAAATGAAAACGAGCAAAGAAAATAGGGCTTCCGCGGGATTTGAACCCGAGACCTCTGGATTGCTAGACTGGTGCTCTACCGACTGATCTAGAAAGCTCCTATCCTAATATAAGGGGCAGTGAGGTCCCCAACACAACAGAAAATTAATCATTGTGAACAAATTATGCAAAATAAATTTTAAAAGGTTAAAATGTGTGATTTTACAATAATACAAAAGCTTAGCCTATCTTCGAGCATGACCCCTCAAAAAGAAACAACTTCTAGACCTGAACCAACAGGCAGTATAAAGGTTTGATATGAAAACAAAAAGTGTGACATTTTAGTAAGCTTTCTCTGTTGAACTCAATTGACCTCACAGGTGACGGCTTATTGCACCAGTGACAACGGGACCTTCATGCCACAGTATGACCGACAGGAACAACTACTAGACCTGGTCCAAGAGGCAGTGACAGCCCTGGAACTGACCCCAGGGGAGGATGTCTTTATGGCACTGGACTGTGCTGCTCACGAGATCTTCGAGCCGGTAAGATTTATTACAGAGACTCCCAATCATAGTAATAATCATAATAATACAAATAGTAATAATAGCAATATTAAGGATGAAGATGAAGACAAAGATGATGATCATGATGATGATGACTACGATGATGACGATGAGATGGTGGTGGTGGCGGTAGTGGTGGCGGCTGTTCCTCATATGATTCTTTATTTGTTATGCCTGATTATTTATAATTTTGTCATTTATTGTGTTAAAAGAATTGAAGCCATCCACCATTTCACGTGTATGTAATACTGTGATTATTTATGTTTCTGTCATTTCAATTCAACCAGGAAAAGAACAAGTATGAGATCATGACTGGCCTTCTGAAGACTGCAGACGACATGGTCGAGTTCTATGCAGATGTCATCAACAGATACCCAGCAATTGTTGCTCTCATAGACCCTCTCAGAAAACAGGTACGATTACATTCCTCAAATTTTGTCCAAAACGGTTAAAATTACATTCTTCAAAATTTGTCCAAAAACGGTTAAAATTACATTCCTCAAATTTTGTCAAAAAAAACAGTTTAAATTACATTCCTCAAATGTTGTCAAAAAACGGTTAAAATTACATTCCTCAATTTTTTTGTCCGAAAACAGGTAATATTACATTCCTCAATTTTTTTTTGTTTTTGTTCTGGTGATGACTAATTCATCATCGTTGACGGGCTATCAAATGTTCATATCTGTATGATGTTTAAACAGTCTCTTACCCAGTTTGTCTCTATAGTAAACTGTATTTATATTTGAGGATCAGCTTTATTCATCTATTTTCATATTTCCCCTTTGTGCTTTACTTTATAATTTTCTTTCTAAGGTGTCCTCAGAACTGCAACATAACTTTCCCTTTAAAAAGACAATTACAATTTACAAAATACTTGTTCATTAGCATTTTTACAATTGAACACTATTGCCTGCAGGACTCGGAAACCTGGAGCAAGCTCTGTGAACGTTTGTCAGAGAAATGCTACATCATCGGAGAGCATGTGTACCCTCGCGTTGAGCGCTTCCTGGAAGAGGGTTTTGGGGAGCTGGCAGCTAGCGGCATCTCCCTTCGGATGCGTCAGCTAACCACGGTCACAGATATCATAGAGGCAGCATCCTCGATAAAGGGTACGTCAGTATAAGCAAGAACAAAATAAAAAAACTAAATAAAAATGGATTAGAAAGAAGAATCATTTAAAACTTTTGATTGCAGTATGTCAAATATCTAACTCAGAAATGTTAGGCTGTCATCTAAGGACTTCATTAGCATTGTTACCCGACGTGACCTGACGAAAATTCAGAAGTTAACTTTTGTATCAAAATAATAAGCATTAAAAACATTTTTTTTAAAGGAAACATCAATAAAGAAGATTGTTGATGCTAAAACTGAGATAAAATATGGCTTTTCCCGATGTGATTTGTGAAAGACTTGTCGCCAATTGACTACAGGTAATTGTATCATCCAGGCATTTTGGTCATGTTTTATTAGTTTGGGTCTCTCTAATATGAAGGTTGTCGCTTTCTCTAAATGAAGAAATAAATTCATTATGTGTGATATTTAGTGGATTATTTATTGTCTTTTGACACCCCGTACAGAGGAAGGATCCGTGACCGTTATATCTGGTGTACCAGGGGACACATCTCAACCATTCCTTGCAGACCTGGTAAGTTCTTTCAAAATCTTAAGTTTATCATGTACCATGTAGTTATTAACCCTTTCACATGTGGCACATTGTTGTAGGGGGCCTGGGATCTTTTGCCTTTGCCCTTGTATCATCCTTCCAATTGCACCTGACAATGCCAAAAATAGAACAAGCTGTAAGTCTTCACCAACTAATAGCCACCAGAAAATGGTGTGGTTTTTGCCCCCAAATGACATGAATTGAATAATTTGAGGCCCCAAAATTCAGAATGGATTGATTTCCAGGATTGTCGCTAATCACTATCATAATTGTGAAAAGTTTTATCACACAAAAAAAAAGAATTATTATAGAAACCAAATTCTCCTTGTTTATTTAAAGTCATACAATGTTTTAGCCTCCACAACGAAGTGGCTAGAGTCAAGTTTTCTGGTACTCCTTCTATCTGTGCTTGTTCTTCCATATACATTTATAACTTAAAATGAATGAAGCTTTCATTTCTAAACACATTCAACATATAAATCAGTCAACCATAAAGTACTTGAATAGTTATACCCTATTGTGTTCCCAATGTTGACAGCTCCAGATCCCTATTGCCCAAATGCAGCATGATGAATAGGGGTCTCTTTCGAAAAAAAGACAGTTTAGCTTCTGACCACATGAGCAATGAAAATTGAGGGGTTTCAGGGACGAACGCCGTACTAGGGTTTTCTATAGCCCAGTCAGTAAGAGCACCGGTCTAGCAATCCGGAGTTCTCGGGTTCGAATCCCGTTGGAATCCCATTTTCTTTGCTCTTTTTCAATTAAAAAAAAGAAGATGACTGAAAACAGCACACATATCAACGAATATTCATTTTTTCCCTTTACAGGCCATTGGAGTAGGGGCTTCTTTCGTCAAGTTCGGGGCCCCAGCTCGCAGCGAGAGAACCGCCAAGTATAACCGGCTCGTAGAGATCGCCGACGTGCTGAATGAACAGGGACAGCTGAAGCTTGTGGAGGAGTTTGCTTTCCCCGTCAAGAGGCCCCCGACGCCCCCAGCACCCTCGGAGGGAGAAGAAGGGGGCAAAGCCTAGAGAGGACCGGAGCATTTCACCCATATAAGGGACCGTGGAGTACTGAGAGTAGGACTGCAAGAATCTAAATCTATTCAGACCCTAAAATGAAGGCTATTGAGTATTTGGTAGTCCAGCTAACTACTGGGTTAGGGTAATTCAAATTTGGTTACCAGCTTGTGCAGGTGTAACTTGACATTAATGACATTGTATAGTGGCAGGAAGTTAAATGTTGGTGGCCCCTGGTCAGAAGACTCGGGATAATGGTCGAGGGTTAACTATCAACTATTTTGCCTGGACATACAAGGGGGAAAACAATCTTAATTTTGGATTGCTAGCCCCTCCTGCAAGGTGCTCGTTATAATGTGGTTTCACTGTATAATGCGGACCTCAGGACCATGAAAATAACTTTGTTATATCGGGGTAAACGAAGCAAAAATACCTAGTTATAAGAGGGTTCTTTATTCTTTATATCAAAGCTTGTTAAAACAAGTTTCGACTATATTATGATTACCCAACAGTTGGCAGAGGACTGTCCACTGGCAAATTTATCAGAAAAAGATAATTTAAAACTATTCTTCAAAATTTAGTTACTATTTTATGTAGTAATTTGATTCAAACGATTCTTTGAAATGTAATTGCTATTTTAGTAGGAATTGGAGCAGATGTGAATCACAAGGTTCCGTCCATGCACCTACGCAGATACCATAATGAGAAGCCATTGTGACTTGTTGGCATGTCCAGATAAATTAGAACTACTGAGTACTTCGCAGTTACTTAATAACGGGAGGGAAGAGGAGGGCATGAATGATGAATAATGAACAATTGACACACCAAGTCCCAAAACTTAATTGATGGTACAGTAAAAACTAATTATAACGAGCACCTTTGGTTCATTGAATTAACCTTGTTATACCAGATATCTCCAGGTATCAGGGCTTAAAACAATCAGGTATCAGGAGGGGCTTAAAACACTAACATACATACAACCTGGACCTGTCAAATTATCTTGCTATATCAGGTACCTCGTTTTAACAGAGCTTGGTATAAAGAGGCTCCACTGTATCAATATAATATATTCAGATTAAACTGCGCTAAATTGGATTGTTTTTGCAAAGATGGCTCAGAAAGTAATGGTACATATCTGAGCAGTTGCATTGATCAAATCTCATGAATTCTCATCAGCGAGAATTACAAGATAAAATGGCAAATCTCTTCTTCTTTTTTTTACAGCGGAACCTCATTAAAACGAGTACATTGGGACCATGGAAATTACCTTGTTATAATAAAGAGGATTTTATTATATCAAAGCTCTTTAGAATGTGGTTCTACTGGACTGTAGATCATGGATGTCGATGTGATGTAATCAATCATAAATATGACCCATCCCCACGTTCACTTGACATTCATAAGCCGAGAAGGAAGCCGAATATGTGAAATCCTTGACTGGAGGACGGGCACTGAATGTTAGGTGAAAATGGGGGCGGGGCTTCTTTGTGACGACACCACCACAACGATATGTTCTACTTGTAGATTGCAATGAAGTGTCCCAAATGTTATGCTGTGTCTGTAAATGTGTAAATAATACATGCTTTCTTTTATCAGTTGTTAATGCTTCATACACTAAAGAATGCATTTTGAGTAGTCCGTCCAACTTTTTGTCAAGTTCATTGTACATTTTGTGAATATGAATAGAAATATGTAGCGAGATGTTATTGGTTTATTTTGAATATGTAAATATTACATGAAAATTTGAAATAATAAATCCTCTTTTTACCTTGCAATAGTTTCTGAACTGTGTGGTGTTTGTATGCTTTTCTTAAGTGCATATGTAATCACTGTTACAGTGGAACCTCATTATGAGGCCCTTGGGACCATGATTATCAAGCATATTAGGCGCTATATAAATTGAGTATATTGTTATTATTATGATACACCTAGGCCCCATTGAAAAAAGACTTGTGTAAACTTACACGATTGTATATTATAACGAGGTTCCACTGTACTATGAATCATGTCAATTAGTCATTGATATTGAATGATTGATGTTAAAATACAAATGATAAGTGCTGCGCTTAAAGGGAAACAAAACGCTGGAATGTTTGCTTACTTCATGTCACTTCTAGTCGTTTATTTCCTCTTGGGTATCGCTAATAATGGAAATAATGTCTTTCAAACCACTATCGAGTGGTTGACCGACCACTGGAGGCTGCCATGTTTTCCAATGGTATTGCATGAAACGTCATCTGAGCCAGCACTCACAAAAGCGAGTTATGTAACCGCTGCTATTGTTGAATCTGCTATGTCGGTGTCTATGTAACCCGATTTTGTTAATGCAAGGTCAGATGACGTTTCATATGGTACAGCTGGAAAACAGGGCAGCCTCCAGTGCTTAGAAAAAAACAGTTGATAGTGGTTTCATAAAAATTGGTTATTTCCATTATTAGCGATTCCCAGGAGGTGACTAGAAGTGACTGGAATTATGCACTTATCAGTACAGTAAGCGAAAATGCTAGCGTTTGGCTCCCCTTTAATTAATCCTAACCCTAACCCATTAATTAATCAAGTTATCCAATCTCAACTATCCTATAAACATAACATTTTAAAAATTAGAATAAATCACAGAAAAGAATACAAATGTTTTATATGAACAAATGTACAAGCCTTTTTATTCAAGAAACACATACAAAGCTATACATCAAACATTTTGTATTTCCTTAGCTAGGTTTTTTCTCACTGTCCGTTGCTCGACCATTATTCTTTCACATAAGATCTCTTACGATTTAACACATATTTTGGTTTAAGTTTCATGATGTACCAAAATAGCTTACAGTATTTACGACACAAATTTGAAAAGTAGTGTTTTTTTTCTCGTAATTCAGAAGCACAATGGGATGGACAAACATAGTCTTGCCCTACTCAAGTTTTAATTTGAAGACAATTTGTATGAAATATTGAAGTTTAAAAATAGTGAAATCAATCACTGAATACATGCCAAGAATGTACAATAGAAACAGAAACAGAAAAGGGATTTCACTTTAAAGTTATCTTAATAACGTTTTTTTCAATAACATTTTGTTGAATGGTTTTGGAATGTTTAATTTACTAAAATTGTTTTGAAGTAGCCAAAGTTTTAAGTTGCATCATGGCTAATCAACATTATGTGTTAGTGCTAAGCTTTTATTCTCAAACTCCTTTCTTCCCCCTCCCCCCCCCCCCCCTCCAACCTGTTAACCCCATATTTACAGTTAAACAGCATGAATGGCTATGTAGGTCCTCACAGAAACCACCCAATCCTCACTTTGCAGATATCTCCACAGTAATCTTGTGAAAAGACGTCAAGAAATGTGATCTAAAAACAACAGTTTCTTTCATTCCATGCCCCTGAAGGGGAGACATGGTGAGATTGAGATCTTAAAAAAAAAAAAAGGATAGTTCTTTCGTTCCAGGTCACTAAATGAGGGATGCAGTGTGTGTGTGAAGGGTGTTGGACATCCAAGCCATCCTTCAATCCGGCGTTTCCTGGAGGGCCAAGCAGCCAGACAGAACCAGTTATCGTTGGCTATAACACTCTGTCCAGGGCTTCCAGGAGGATGATGCTGTTGCCTCTGATGACCTACGACAAAAGATTCAAAGAAAACAAAATTCTAAGTAATATTTCACAGAAATCATGGTAAACAATTTAATGCATGGCTCAAAAAAAGCACTGACCCGGGCCACCTAATATGCGCTATGGTCCTATACAGGGAAAAGGTTTTAAACAATTTTTAGTGGGCTACTTCTTGCTCGGCTTGCAAGATGTGTTTTTCATTGAGCTCATATACAGGGGCCTTTAAAATTTTTTTTTTCAGGGAGTCTTTTTTTTTGGGGGGGGGGGGGGGGAGGGGGGGGGGGGCATATCGCCTTGATTTCTTGTGTATTTTTTTCACTGGTTTTATTAAATGGAATACTGTACATACCAAACTTGCTCCCCCCCCCCCCAATAATTTGAAATAACAATAGGAAATATAAGGGGATATTTTTTGAAAATGCATTTGTGCCCCCCCCCCCCCCCCCCAATCAGTCCAACCACCAGACATTAGTGCTGCGGGACATGTGTTTTTTAAATGAAATGTTGCTTATCCATTTACGTTCAAAATCACTGAGCTAGAAAGCTTCTTGGTGGTGGTTCTTCCAAGAAACCCTTTACAATCCTCGTGCTCATGCTGGCACAAAACAGAATGATTTAACTTTGGAATAAGTATGAGGTGCCGCCATGCCGGGCATATAAAAGTGACGTACCACCATGCCGATGTCGTTCTTCTGGGTTGGGGAGATGTCTTCTGTCGCTTCGTCAATGACCAGGTTCATGAATGGATCAAAGCCACGCAGGACCCCTGTCACTCTACGGTTGCCATTCAGCTTCACTGTTGACATAAGCATACGTGGGCAATGTTTAATAAGAAATATGAACTTTCTCCATATTCAATATCATTTCAATCACACATTTTTCATATTGAATGTCTCTCAATTTCAAATAACACTGAACATTTCTGAACTAAGAACATTCTTTAATTATATTTAATAGAGAAAGTTAAGGCAGTTTTTGAAAATAATATATACTTTTTTGTTGTTGCAACACAAAATCATAATTGTCTTGTTACTTCCTTTTTCATTCCTTATTCACATTTTTCATATTGAATGTCTCTCAATTTCAAATAACACTGAACATTTCTGAACTAAGAACATTCTTTAATTATATTTAATAGAGAAAGTTAAGGCAGTTTTTGAAAATAATATATACTTTTTTGTTGTTGCAACACAAAATCATAATTGTCTTGTTACTTCCTTTAAAATAATCCAATAGTTTAAACAAATGAGGCAATTTCAAAGAAATCAATTCTATACATGAGAGTTGTATTAGGAGTCATGTTACATGTACATGATGAATGATGACATTAGCCATTTTGTTCAGTTGGAGATTTTTAATCCTGGTCACAGTGGTCAGACACCCAGACCCCAGACACCAATCAAATAACATTTGTGTTTTACTTACATGATAATTTCTTGTCCATGAACCTGCAAAACAAATGTGAAGAATAATTATAAGTTTTTAAAAGCTCACAATCACAAATCAATGCAACTTAAAATTTGGTGTCCATTTCCATGCCAGTTGAACATGAAATGAATGAATGAAATCCACATCTACAATGTAGGTGGTCATATTTCTGGTCTAATGTATAACCATTTACACACTATTTCCTCGGAGCACAGAGCACATAGACAATGCATGCGAGGCTTGCGAGCAGTCAATAATCAATCACCAACCATTAATTGTCTATTGCTGCACAGCCTGCTCCAACACAAAAACATTTTTTGTGGCCTATTCCTCCCTCCATTTACCAGCAAATGCAAAAAAACTTTCGTTAATGTGATCCACAATCATTATAAATTAAACAGTAAAGCCTGTCTATACTAAAGTGACCACCAAAGGGAAACAAGAAAAGTGGCCACTGTAGACAGGTGACCTCTATAGACATGTTCTAAAACATTGGTTTTCTCTGCAGGCTATAGACAGGTGGCCACTAAGACAGGTTTGATTATAATTTGATTAAGGCTGAGTCGGTTCGGTCGATCACACCGGTTACCGACCGTTTCAATCGGGACCCGGTTTCGTTATATCGGAAACGGTGCCCCGAAAAAAAATAAAAATAAATACAATGTTAACTAGATGGATCTTCGATTGCGCGCAATCGAAAATTATGCCTCCGCTATCACGCGATTTTAATATCAAGCCCAAATTAACATGCACTGATTTAATTTTTTTAAATATTTTTCATATATTTTGAGTCCTGTGACCTTAACCATCTGATCCTAATCTTTGATGGCTCCCTAAAAAACATTCAAGTACCAAGTTTGATTGAAATCTGACATTTAATTCTTGAGTTTTTGGCATTACAAGCTTTTTTGCATGCATAATGAGTCCCGTGACCTTGACCTCAATCTCATGACCCCAACATTTTATGGCTACTTTAACTCTTTATGATACATTCAGGTACCGAGTTTGATTGAAATCTGACATTCAGTTCTTGAAATTTTGCCATTACAAGCCATTTTCGCATACATATTGAGTCCTGTGACCTTGACCTTTGACCGCATGACCCCCTAAATCTAATCAGATCAGTGGCACCCCGACATGTACACTCATACCAAGTTTGAAATTGATCCGTCAACCGGTTCTTGAGATATCGCAAGAACGAGGCTTTTTTACACATACATTGAGTACTGTGACCTTGACCTTTGACCTCATGAACCCCAAAATCTAATCAGATCATTGCCACCCCAATATCTACACTAATACCAAGTTTGAATTTAATCCGTCAACCAGTTTTTGAGATATCGCGAGAACGAGGCATTTTTGTATATATATTGAGTCCTGTGACCTTGACCTTTGACCTCATGACCCCTAAAATCTAATCAGATCATTGTCACCCCAATATGTACACTCATACCAAGTTTGAAATTGATCCGTCAACTGGTTCTTGAGATATCGCGAGAACGAAAACGGGACGTACGTACGGACGGACGGACGGACGGACGTACGGACGTACGTACGGACGGACGGACAACCCGAAAACATAATGCCTCCGGCCACTTCGTTGGCGGAGGCATAAAAAAGAAATTAAGATTATCACAATAATGTAGCGGAATTCAAATAAAAACGGGGCAATTGATATATTTACTTTAAAGAGTGGTTATTTTCGAGAAATTCTTGGTTCTTTACTTCGTTTGACAGTCAGAAATTGAATAGGAAGCGCAAAATTGCTAGTCATTTGAACGATATTGTCGGCGGATGTGCACACAATGTTAGTCCGATACTCCAGGGGAGTTGTCTGATGGATCTTTGTATGATCCAGCTGATAAGCCAGTGCATTCAAAAAGTAGCTCAAAATACATTTTTTGGTCATTTGCACCATTTTAAAATGTTTTGATATTCTACTTACATGATTTCATGGCGTTTGATAGCTGAACAGAAACAAAAATGAGCCCCAAAACAATGAAAACAATTACGCAAAATATCGATAAAAAACGACTACATCGCCCCTATTCGCTCGTGTACAAACGTATGGCCGGCCTGGGATGAAATTAACATAGTTCCACCGGCCGGCGGATGAATCTCGCGTAAGAAAAAAAGACCCGTAACTTGCACGCAAAGTATACGAGCGATATGCATGAATTGAAACAGCGGCCCGAAAACTTGCTGCATGCTGTAGATTCCTCAATTCATCAACCTTCGATCCTCACGATCACGAATGTTTCTTGGAAATTTATCGATAATTCAGCACAGTTTTTTCATTGTTTTGGGGGTGATTTTGTATTCTGTTCAGGTTTCAAATGCCATATTATCATGTAAGTAGACTACTAAAATGGTGTTGATTGCAAAAAGGCTAATTTATAGCCACTTTTTGAGGGCAGTGGCTCACAGTCACAAGCGATCGTTTCCCCCCGACTAGCGGGCTAAGTTTCTGTGAACCGCGTTGCGATGGGCAATGGTGAACAAACGATCGATTTATAGGTCCAATTTACTTTTCATGCGAAACTGAGTTAATTCTGGATAGTCTGTAACTATTTTCCCGTAAAGATTGATATGTAAATCCATAAAAGCCTCAGTATTTATAATGTTATTTGCATATAAAAAGAGCAATATAAGCCCCAAACAGTGCATTTTTGCCGATGCGTGCACGATTGCGTGATTTTACCGGTCCGAGTTTCGACGGTAAAAATTTATCGGGATACCGGTTCCCGACCGGTAAAAGTTTATCGGGACCCGGTTCCGACAATTACCGACATGACTCAGCCTTAAATTTGATAATTACTGATAACTCACTGACTCTGTACTAGTGCTGAGTCCAAGCGGATAGCCGTTCGGTATCCGACCGTGAAGGTCGGATACCGAATTCAAATTCTCAGATACGGGTATACAAGAAAAAGAAAAGAAAAAGATAAATCGGATTTATCTGCAATGTAAAAAAAAAAAAAACAAACATGGAGCTATGAGTATGAGTATGATTGTTGATACTTCAACCATTTTTTTTTTTTTTACATTTCGGATAAATCTGATATCCGTCCGTTTTTACTCGGCTCATATCCGGATATCAATATATCCGGTTTGACTCAGCCCTACTCTGTACTCATGGTATAGCAAGGTGTTGTATTACCGAACGTGTCGTATTACCCACCCCTGCAAGTCAAGGGGCTTACTGCATATTACCTGACATGAAAATTCACATAGGAAAAATGTTAAATTTGACAGTCCGCATTAACGGAGGATAATACATGGATGCTCAGCATAAAATTTACATACCGTAAATCTGTGTATAAGGCACACTTTTTTCCGTCGGAAAAAAAATTCAAAGTCGGGGGTGCGCCTTATACACAGGTACAGCAAAAAAAAAAAAAAAAAAAAAAATTGGGGGGGGGGACACCCTCTAGTCATGTTCAATGCATATTACACTGGCCCATGGCATGACAAGAGCTTACTGGATGTTGTAGCATTCAGCAACATATACATTTTTCTCAAAATAAAAATGTTGGTTACAGATGTAAACCAGAACGTCAATGACGTAGCGCTCATCCGGCATCTCGCAACATCAAATATCGCAAATTTCATGTGGTACACTTTTCAACTGTTCAAAAACTGCCCTGGAAGGGACATAAATTTTTTTAATTTTTTTAATTAGAGCAAAAAAAATATAAATTTGACGCCCCAGAAGGGACATGGGGAAAAAAAAATTAATAAATAAATAAAAATAATAATAAATAAATTTAAAAATGTAAACAAAATAACCAACATTTTTTTTTTTTTTTTTATAAAATAAAAATAAATACAAATAAATAAATTAATTTAAAAAAAATAATAATAAAATAAATAAATAAAAAATTACCATAATTAATTAATGGAGAAAAATTTCAAAATTCTGTGTAGAAGTTTAGTGTACCAAAGTTAGCTCTACCAGATAAAGCAAACCAAATAAAAATCGGTCGAGAAATTAAGGAGAAGAAGCATTTTTTGTGATTTTTGGAATAAATTTGCATAAATTACCATAATTAATTAATGGAGAAAAATTTCAAAATTCTGTGTAGAAGTTTAGTGTACCAAAGTTAGCTCTACCAGATAAAGCAAACCAAATAAAAATCGGTCGAGAAATTAAGGAGAAGAAGCATTTTTTGTGATTTTTGGAATAAATTTGCATAAATTACCATAATTAATTAATGGAGAAAAATTTCAAAATTCTGTGTAGAAGTTTAGTGTACCAAAGTTAGCTCTACCAGATAAAGCAAACCAAATCAAAATCGGTCGAGAAATGAAGGAGAAGAAGCATTTTTTGTGATATTTGGAATAAATTTGCATAAATTACCATAATTAATTAATGGAAAAAAATTTCAAAATTCTGTGTAGAAGTTTAGTGTACCAAAGTTAGCTCTACCAGATAAAGCAAACCAAATCAAAATCAGTCGAGAAATGAAGGAGAAGAAGCATTTTTTGTGATTTTTTGAATAAATTTGCATAAATTACCATAATTAATTAATGGAGAAAAATTTCAACATTCTGTGTAGAAGTTTAGTGTACCAAAGTTAGCTCTACCAGATAAAGCAAACCAAATCAAAATCGGTCGAGAAATGAAGGAGTAGAAGCATTTTTTGTGATTTTTGGAATAAATTTGCATAAATTACCATAATTAATTAATGGAGAAAAATTTCAAAATTCTGTGTAGAAGTTTTAAATCCCCCTCCTAGCCCTATCTTATGAAACAATCAGAATCAAAATCGGTTGAAAAATAACGAAGAAGAAGCATTTTGAAAACTGTGGACGGACGGACGGACGGAAGGACGGACGGACGGACGGACGGAAGGACGGAAGGACGGACGGACGGAAGGACGGACGGACGACGGACGCAACGGCATGGCATAAGCTCATCGGGCCCTTCTGGCCGGATGAGCTAAAAATGCAAGTTTATTAAGCAAATTACTGCTGCTAATGAATATTCATACATTCGTGAGCAGCAGTACTCATTATATATGCAATTATCTAACCATTTGTTATAAATTTTTCTCATAATTGAAAATCTATTGTTAGTTAATTAAGAAAATTGCATTATATAGTGCAGTATATAATGCAGTATAAGTATAAGTGCTTATGAATATTCATGAATATGAATATTCATCATGAATATTCATGAGCACCAGTGTTATTGCTCAATGTGTGCAATTTTTGTACTAACCACTATTTTGTATGTGAAAAAAGTATATGATGAAAGTTACAATTGACATTAGGCCCTTGATATACCCTAGACCAGCGATGTAAGTGTTCCAACATGACTACAGGGTGTCCCAAAAAAAATGCTAAAAAAAATAAAAAAATAAATAAATATTTTAATTTTTTTAAATTTTTTTTTTTTTATAGAAAGTTGGGGGTGCACCTTATACACGAGTGCGCCTTATACACGGAGATTTACGGTAATTTCCCTTAGAAAATAAGGCAGCGTCCCGAGGCGTTTTACGCGCATTTTGCCGCGCACCTGAGTACTGTAGCAGCGTGCATGTCAATGACATCACCATGTAAAACATTCACGTTCGGTAATACAACACAAAATTTTGCGTCGGGAAGAGGCTTCTTTGTTGAAAGGGTTTATTTACAAGAAAGTTGATTTGGATTCTTGAATTTGAATTCTTGATTCTTGAAGATATTTTACATCAAATGTGTTTTTAATGAGTTTATCATGTTTATGCAGCTGCTCGTATAACTTCCACTGTGATTTTATGCATCTGTTTGTTTTGTGCCGTCATACTATCGGACCGGTATCCGGTCTTATACTAGTCTCCAGTAGTTTTGAAGACCGCAAAATGTAGAGAAAAAAATTATTATTTCCCGATCCCGTCCGTTTTCCGTACCGCGACCGATGGGCGATAGCGATACGATAGGTCCTAAAATCTAAATTCTATAACTTTAAAAGTAAAACACGGCATTCAACCACTGACTGTTGAACGCAATGTAGTGTGCGAATGGCCGGTATGCTTATCTTCACTCTTCAGCGTATTATTAGCGTAATTGCATGTAAATGGTCCAGCTGACTGGACCATGTACTTTACTTTAGTCTGTTTATTTAATTTTATTTTTAGATGTGGCAGCAACTCACATTTTGCCTACACAATTTTATATGTATGGGACAATAACAAATTTGCATGATTTGGCAAACCGCTTACTCGCTTAGCTTTACTTTTTACTTCTCAGTCAAATTACAAGCGGCGATTTCAAATCACGATCAATCGATTTCTTGTTATATGCAAGTCCGTACAATAATTAATGAAAATAGACAAAATTAGACAAAAATGTCAATGTAAATGTTGACAAAATTAGACAAAAATGTCAATGACAATGTAAATGTTGACAAAATTGTTCGCCGTACGGGTAATAAACGCACGGTTCAATCATCCAACCGTATTATGTTGACACAATTATACATTATTATTGCGAACATAAGAATAAGAAATATATATTAAATAGAAAACTCACTTTTTAAGTTCTGGTGGATGTGCTTTACTCATGATGAAACTAAGCGATTATACAGATAATTGAGGATAAATAATCTAATTCAGTCGCTTTCGCACGTCCAGATCCACAACAATCGAAATTTCCGCGACGTAAGTTAGTCTTGACAAAAGACGTTTCCTAATAATAATTAAAAATGTGCCTCTCAGATCAGCGCCTCCATAAAAAGATGCGTGGTCTATATCTGGTGGTCGGACCCATCGATATAATTATCTCTTTCTCTGACTTATATTTATAAGCATTTATCCAAGTGGAACCGTGGAACTCTCTATACTAAACAAGGCAGAAATTACCGGTAACCAGCTAAACCAGTTCACAATTTCACATCCGTGGAATTTGACAGTATTACATTGATGGTTGTCAAGCACCCCCTCTGATTGTTCTCCGCATTGGACCTCCAGACAAAGGGATGCTTGACATTCCAATGAAATGGTTGAATATGTAACCAGTAATATTATGTCCTTTCAAGCCAGAGGACATACTTATACTGGTGGCGTGTTAACCTATTTTATTGGAATGTTTATAGTCTGATGAGAAACAATATAGCTTATCCCTGGTGGTGCATGACAACAATCAATGTGCTATTCAAATTCCACTGTCCTTTTAGTCTAGCTCATAGCTCACAGAAATATCGGAAGAATCCAATATCCGCCTGTGAAATTCATAAATCCACCGCCCGTTCAGACCTGTCACCGCCGATAGCGCTGGGGGAGATATCGACAAGCTAGGGACAAGCCCGTATAGCGAACACCTCGTGTACACCTCGTGGTCGTAATACACGTAACGTATGAGCGATTCCGCGTTGGCGATATCTATCCGGCCCTAGATCAATTTATAATTTTGCAAATATATCAATTAGTAGGCGGTTTCTTGGCCAAATTTGGATAATCCTATATTAGTACAATTATATTCTTTCACATTATTGGTAATGAGAGCTTCCATTTCATTTTTTTGAGAGGGGGGCGTTTCCAAAACTGGCCTTTGCGGTCTCGACCATCAGTATCCACTGGTCTTGGCCCCTGGAGACACAACTCCCACACAACTTAACAAGTGCATGGTCTCGGTCTCGGTCTCGGTCTTGAAAATTGTTGACGGTTCTTGTAGGTCTCGGCTGCGAACATTTTTCACAGACCCCCCCCCCCCCCCCCCAATAATAATGTTTAAATGTGCCTCTCAGCTCCATAAAAAGATGGGTGGTCTATATCTGGTGGTCGGACCCATCGATATAATGATCTCTTTCTCTGACTTATATTTATAAGCATTTATCCAAGTGGAACCGTGGAACTCTCTACACTAAAAAATACAGAAATTACCGGTAACTAGTTAAACCAGTTCACATCCGTGGAATTTGACAATTACATTTATGGTAGTCATGCACCCCTGATTGTTCTCCTCATTGGACATCCAGACAAAGAGATGCTTGACATTCCAATGAAATGGTTGAACAGATCGGACATAATATTACTGGTGGCGGGTTAACCTATTTTATTGGAATGTTAGTCTGTTGAGAAACAATATAGCTTATTCCTCCCTGGTGGTGCATGACAACAATCAATGTGCTAGTCAAATTCCACTAATGTGGTATGGGTTTTACGGGTTAGTGGTAATTTTTATCCTTTTAGTCTAGCTCATAGGCGTACCCGGGGTTCAATTAACCCCCCCCCCCCCCCCCTCTTGATAAAAATGACTGTTTTTGACCCAAGGGGGGCGGGGGGATAGGTCAACCCCCCCCCCCCCCCCCCTCACCCTCCTCCCCTCTTACCACTTTTAACGGGTCTCGACCATCATATAACCACTGGTCTCGGCCCCTGAAGACACACACAACTTAACAAGTGGTGTCGGCACGGGCGTATACATGACATTGATACCCATTCAAACGGGGGGGGGGGGGGGGGGGGGGGGGGGAGGTGATCTATTCATTCATCCCCCCTGATGAATAGGTATTACGTAAGTCGCTACGCCCGTGGGTGTCGGTCTCGGTCTTGACAAATTTTGACGGTTCTTGGTCTCGGCTGCGAAAATGTTTTACGGAGCCCCCTCCCCCCCCCCCCCCCCCATGTTTCAATTGGTACCAATGGAAAAAAGATACCAATTGGAATTCAATTGGTGCCAATTGAAACGTTGAAATCAATTGAATTCATGGGAAAGCCAATTAAAACTAATCGATGTATTTGAAAACGTAACACTGGAAATACATTTTCCAATTGGAAAACTTGCATTATTTCGTATAAAACCAATTGGAATAAGGTGAAATCAATTGAAATTACCAATTGATTTCAATTGGTTTTTCGTCCTCGGGTGATCAACTGATCAATGTAAATTGGTATCTCACATGACTTACACTTATCCCAAATACCGACTAGTTTCAATTGGGAATGTCAAGTTCAATTTGGAATGGTCAATTGGTAATTTTCGATTTCGTCCTGGGATGTTTCAATTGCACGTATTCTTCCAATAAATATTGCTAATGAAGTAATACATATTCAATGTTTATTCTGCTGTATATAATTTTAAAAAAAATACAAAAAAACATTTACTGTAACGCCCCCCCCCCCCCCCCCCCCCCCCCCATTACCTTCAGGAATCATCTCATAAATTCTCATCATATTACTTCACTATTGAACATGTGGATGGAATCGGGTACAAACGAATTTCTGAAGCAAACTCGCTTGGTGCAGCCACAAGGCTGTATTTTTGGTCTTTTTTTTTTAGAAAAGAAAAGAAGTCTTCAGTGGCAAAGTACTGGGAGAGAGTAGCAGGGCACTTATCTAAGTTAGGATGAGTGTAATATTGAGCAGAAGAAATACATTTTGTATTACCACATTTTTCAAATTTTAGGCGCATCTAGTACATGTCTAACAGGGGTCTAACATCTGGAAGAGCCGAGGCCTTTCACACAGTCTGAAGGTTTGACTTCTCCGTGCAACTGCATTCTCCATTCCTGTCTTGGGCCATGGCAAAGAATGACAGAAAAAGAGTTGACGCTATTGAGATGTGGTGCTATACAGAATGCTTTAGCAGGTGTCGTGGAAAGAAATAAAGACAAATGTGTGGATTCTGAACAAGATTTGTACAGAATGATCTATCAGAAGGGGAATTATGGAGAGAAAACTTTTGTAACTTTGGGCACATCGTTATGTAGGCTATAGGAGAACTGAAAGAGTTGAAAAACAAATACTGCACCCAGGTCGAAAAAAAAAGTTGAGAATTAGTTGCCAACTGGTACCAGTTGATACCAGTTGGCCAACTGGTTTCAATATGGATATTGGTACACTGGTATCAACTGGAATCAACTGGAACAACCAGTAAGAATCCAGTAATAGATACCAGCAAGAATCCAGTAAGAACCCAGTAAGGCTGACCAGCACTGGCGTAAAGCACAGTTCGGAAGCACAATGCATTGGGGGTCGAGCAATTGTTCACAAACCGTTTGTGAACAATTGCTCGACCCCCCAATGCATTGTGTTTTCCGGACAGATTTACGCCAGTGCTGACCAGTAAGAAAACCAGTTGAAACCAATATAAAACCATTAAGAAACCAGTAGTGGGATTAACCGGTACGTGAAGACAAAGTATAGTTGGTTTCAACTGGTATTTTGAATTGGTTTCAACTGGTATTTATATTGGTTTTAATTGGTCTGCTGCATATGTCCATATGCCAGTTAGCCTAAAACCAGTAAAAACCAGTTGAATTTCCAGCTGGTTTAAACTGGTTTCAACTGTTTTTTTTCGACCTGGGCATGCAAGGAGCATGTTGAAGGAAAACGTGTTAAGAGGCCTGGTAGAGGTCGTCCACCAACATCCTGGACTGATGATGTAAAAAAAAGGTGTCTGGAGAATTAAAGGGATCTAGTAACTTTGTTGACATGTGCAAAAAGTGATGAATGGTTGATGCAATGTATATTATTGTTATCTCATATGTCCACAGGATATTGTGTGAAAATTTCAAGTCAAATGGACATTGCATGGCCAAGTAATGAGCAAAAATGCAAAGTGATATTCAATAACTCACTGCACTCACTTTGTACACAGAAGAAAAACTCGCCCGGAGTTTTTCTTATCTGAATACTTCGATCGTACATATCTTTGTAACGAAAGGGAAATTTGAAAAACCGAAACCTGTCCCGTGATTTTATTGTTAATACGAATACAACAAGGTATGAGGGAACCGCTAGAATGAAAAATTTATTTTGAGGATTTGGACAATGTTACTAAGTCCCTTTAAAGGGACGGGGTGCAACGCGGTTGGCGGAATATACGAGTTGCATGGCGTGCTCTCGTGAAGACATAATCTGCTGGCATGCTGCAGCAGCGCTATGCACCATTGCACTGCACCTGAACTTGGTGCGGTGATGATGAGTTATCTATATCTACCGTAGATAAACAATCAATTTTGTGTGTATTTATCACAGCCTTGACTAACGACCATTATCTTAAACGCGCACGGATCCATGTTGTGCGCTATAGTATCTTATAAATGAATTATGCTTGGTACGTATTGTACAGTGGTACTGCGTATTAAATGGTTCAAGTCAGATAACGGAGCACATAACAATACCCAAATACAGTAAAATAGTGTATAGCTCGCTCGCTACAACGCGCGCGCGCGTTAGAAATAATAGCGGCTCGGTCGACGAAAACCAACAAATTACGTTTCCATCTTGTACTTTGGACGTCAAAATCTCATCTGATCTGGAAGTTCTGTTCATGATATTGTTAACAAATCAATCTTTAAAATATTCTGCATTTGATTATCTAAAATGCTGTTTTCTGACTGTTACTGTCATTTCATACAGCCTTGCGACAAATTGTGTCTCCGCAAAGATCTCCGAGTCTGACTTCAACTGCACTGCCCTGTTCCGTGTTGAATTTGTGCTGAGATCAATTGACATGATTGAACTGTTTACTGTGTGTTGTCGGTTTGTCTGTTGACAATATTCTGGTCCAGTCCGGTTCTAGTTCATTTTGAATGGGATAATGATAACCTTTCATTTTGCGCCATTACTGTTCTAGTTGAGTATTTTTTTTTGTACAAGCACAACAAGTCAACAAGCCAGGCCTGACTACAAAATAATCTGGTTTCTGAATTTCAATTCTGGAGTCTGGATTGGATTGGATTGTAATTAAATCAAGATTCAAGTTCAAACGACGAGTTCAATTGGAATTAGCTTCCCAAGCTCAGATTGAGGCAGGCATCACCGTCACGGATTCGGACCGAGTTGTCAATGCAATATCCAATGATGGCTACGTAGATCTACAGAGACGAGACTAGTCTAGTCCATCCAAACGTCCATTAATCTGACTCTGAGACTGAGCCGACAGGAATGAGAATTATTTCAGTTTCAAAGACGAACTTGACCTGTCCAAGCCTAGTCTGGTCTAGGACTAGAGTCTAGAGCTAGAAGACTACCTTAAGTCATTAACTGAGTCAGATTCTAAAAAATCCAAATATTCTTCAAATTCTTGTCTGGACTCGGGCCTGGAACAAACTCGCCAAAGATGTTCTCATCAAACTTTTTGTGTGGTGTTGTGGAGGGTAAGTCAAAGTGTTGGCTGTTGCGTTGGCAACTGGCAAGGGAGGAAAAAGGGCTGTAGCAGTCATTGATTTAGACTGCTCAAAATTTGACTTATTGTCTGACCTTTAGTTTTAACTCGTTTTTACGGAGAAACCAAATATAATGAAAGTTTTTTTTTTTTAATAAATTAATTTAAAAGAAAATATAACTCGCCAACCAACAGGGAATAATTTACCTCCTCAAATTTGATTAGCACTTTTAACCGATGAAATAAATATTTCAAATGAAATTCTGTACACTTCTATGGTAGAAAACTGCTATACAAAAGATATTTTGTATACAGTATAGCAGTCATATTAAAAATGCATAGCAAATTGCGATGCGATACCAGGAAAATTATTCCCTGAAAGGCCCCTCAAATTTGCCCGAATGCTGTCCAGTGTCTGCATTAAGCCAATATAATATAATAAGGGCATGTGACACCATGTAGGTGGAAGTTTGCATTTGTCAAAGATAAATGCAACTTCTGCTTGCAATGACGTCATTTGGGTACGGCTACGCCCCTGAAATCGCAAATTTTTAGGAGCAGGGCTTAACAAATCACAAAGTACTTGTGCCGCAGTTGTGGACCGGTGGAACATCCTGTTAATTTTAATATTGAACAAAGACAAACAAAAAGTAGAATAAATGCAATAGTTGCAGAACAATTGAAAGAGTAAAAACAAACATTGCAATTGTTTTTCCATGATTACTGAGAATTTGATTTAATAAATTAAGCTTGAAATCTAATTTCGTGCACATGGTCATGGTCTCTGAAAAGTTTGATCTTCTTTAATCAATTTTAATTACAGCCTAATATATTCATCTTCATTGAATTGAATTAGAAAGAAAGACGTCTCAAGTGTATTATACATTTCATTCCACACTTAATTTTTTGTGCGAAATTTAATAAGGAATAATACAATAGATCTGATTCTATGATAGTATGAGTGTCGCTCAAGTTGAGTATTATCGAGTATTATATCCAGATCCAGACTAGAGTCGTTAATGGCATTCTGCATGCAGAGGGTTAATTAATTACATTACAAGAAAAGTATGTTAATTTTTTAATAAAGAGAAACTGCTAATCTACTAAAAATCGCCACTAATAAAATGAGTGTCGGAAGTGGTTGGGGGTTAAATCACCCTGAGCCCTTGTGTATTTTTTTGGTAAATTTATATTGACATTTATTGCACATGTACAATTGTACATGTATGGACGGATTCTCACCAAACTTGGTACATGAACTGATTAGATTTGGGGGTCATGAGGTTAAAGGTCAAATGTCACAGAACTCATGCAAAAATAGCTTGTGATCACGTTATCTCAAGAACCAATTGACAGATTGCCATCAAACTTGGTACATGTGTATGTATTGATCTCGAGAAACCAATGAACTGACTACATTTCAGGGTCATGAGGTTAAAGGTCACAGGGCTTATTTAAGTTATTATGTACATGTATGCAAAAGTAGCTTATAAGTTATAATTGCAATGTATGTAACTGGATATAGCAAAACCATCACTTGTCAGAGATTCATGTTTTGAAGAAATTGGCATGATAAGTTCACATAATATTATAATAATGTATGTGAAAGACATGTGTTAGTAAAATTGAAACATTCATATCTTTGCCAAATATTGTCTGATTTTTTAGAAGAAGGCATTATATATATGAAAGCTTGTAATGAGACGTTTCTCATGGCTTGAGTTTTGATTTTTACCTACTAGAAAGTGCAGGTTTTTTCCAGACACATTGAGAATGAACAGATTACCACCAAACTTGGTTCCTGGATGTATATTTGGGAGACAATGAAATGATAAGATTTGGGGTCTTGAGTTCAAAGGTCACAGGGCACATATCAGGGCTCCATACTTACCTTTTTTGTCAGTGGCCCGGTTGGGCCAGTGAAATAATTTCTTCCCCTTTTCTGGTGGCCCGAAATACAAATTTACTGGCCTGAAAATTTAATTTCATGAGTAAATTTTTTCTATTCAAATAAATATCACTCTTTCTTGATCAAACCTGTGATTATAGATGAAGAAACATGGAAGAAAATAAAACAATTCTCATTTTATCAATGTCGGGTTGAAAATCTGCTTGCCCGATCGGGCCACCAATGTGACTTTTATACATTTGTACTGGCCCTGGGCCAGTGCGAGTGTCAAGCCCTGCATAAATGCAAACAAAAATAAATTCACTTGTTATATCTCAAGAATCTGTCATTTCATTGCCATCAAACTTTGTACGTATTATAACTTTTTATCTATAGATGTATCATGATTCATGATGAGCCAATGTACTGGTTGGATGTAGGGGTCATGAGGTCAAAAGTCACAGGGTCTATATATGCAAAACAAGCTTGTAATCATGATATCCCAAGAACTGGTTGATTGATAACTTGTAATCAAACTTGAAAGTTATATATTTCTCTCGTACATTT
The DNA here is from genome assembly GCA_037951105.1 of Echinarachnius parma. Lineage (NCBI taxonomy): Eukaryota > Metazoa > Echinodermata > Echinoidea > Clypeasteroida > Echinarachniidae > Echinarachnius > Echinarachnius parma. The sequence goes on from JBAMJV010000828.1 coordinate 78,178, forward strand.
GATAATAACCCAATATCATACCTCGTCTTTGTTTTTAACACATGCACAAATTAGGGTTTTATGGCAGACCCTGGACCCCTGAGCAGAGGAAAGACTTGTTTGCCCTAATGCGCAGGCTTGGTTTGAACATGTACATGTATGCACCCAAGGATGACTGCAAGCATAGGGCCTTTTGGAGAGAACTGTACTCTGTTGAAGAAGCAGGTAACATTTTATTCTTCACATATTTCTCTATTTTTCATTATTAAATTGTGGTTTGATACAATCATACTTACTTGTACAATTTGTAGGCTACATGTAAATTACGTATACATACTGTATTATGTCTGATCTAATTCATGTACATTTTCTTCCCACAAATTTTTAGTTAGTCCACGAGAGACACCAGAGCATAATATGATTGATTTTGGGGGGATTATGATGATTTATTATCTTATCGTTAAAAAAATAATAACAATGGTAGAGTAGGAAATTACTATTTAAAGTGAGTACACCCAATGCAAAATGTGAACATTTAATTGAAGCTGTTCAAATAAATGTATAACTTGTTTTTAACGGACTAATAAAGTGAAATGACATGCATAGACATGCAAATTGGAATGTTGAAACATCTTTAGCAGCTACTCTAGTAACAAAGCATCCAATTTATTGTAAGGTGTGTACAGGCTCACTTCCATCATGTCAAATATTGCATTTGATTTTGAGTAATAATTGTTTTTTTGTGTAAAGGTCTATCAAATTTGTTTAAAGGGTACCACCACCCAAAAACAATATTCTTATAAATTGAAAGGTAACATCTTTAGTAGTCCATTCCATCAACAAGTTCAGAAAAATATGTTTCCAGAACAACAACAAATAAATTGGAAAACGCATCACCATTCTAAAGCATGCGTTCATGGGTCTGCATGTACGAAGACTACCTTTGTCCCGAGCGAACGAATCGTCCGGGATTCTATTGTCTCCAAACGTACACTTATACCTTGGTTGTGGGCTTATAAAGTTTTACAACTTATTTGCCCCTCGTTGACATCTGAGTAGGTCTGAACTTCTGTGCGATTAGTGACGCTGTACAGCAAATGATGAACATGGGCAGGCAAAACCTTCATCAGGACTGAATTTATCTCTTTTTATAGACCAAAATCTCTCCAAATTGGATTTAAAGACATTTATGGATGAGCTTTCTACAACATACAAGGGTAGACTGTTACATTCGTTTATCACTCTCTGTGAAAAAGAACACTGCCTCAACTTTAAAGGTAGTTCAGATTCGTCAAATGAGATGCGCGGCGCCATCTTGCATACGCGTTGCGCACGGTGCGTAATGCACGTTAGCTCAGTGTCATGCGGTGCGCGCAAACTAACCCAGTTCAAAATGGCGACCCGCTATGTAGCATCCCCACGCTTGATGCCCTTTAAGTTGACATGTTTCTTCTGCAGTTTATACTGGTGACCTCTAGTTCTGCTTCCGGATGAAATATCAAACAGCTTTGATGGGTGAAGATCGTCAAGACTGTATTATTTTGTATCTGGATCATATCTGCTCTATGGCTTCAGTAGTCAAGTGATGGCAAATTTAAGTGTTTCAGTCTCTCTTCATAACTCAGTTGTCTCAATGAGTGCACTAGTCGAGTTGCCGCCGCTGAACCTTTTCAACTTTTGTAATGTCTTTCTTAAAGTATGGGTGCCATACTGTGGAGCAATATTTGAGGGCTGGTCTTACAATTGATTTGTAGAGGTGCATAAAGCCTTTCTCATCCACTGTGGAAAAGGTTCGTTTGATGACTCCGAGTTTGCGGTTTGCCGAAGCACTAATGATGTCTGCATGGTGGGAAAATGTCACTTGCAAATGTTTGGCGCACTTGCAAATGTTTGGCACGTACGTTTGGTAATTAATTGCATTGTTTATGAATTACACAACCCTTTGCAAATCTATTTGATATCACAAAACGTTGTTCTTTGCCTGGTGGTCCCCTTTAACTCTGCATGCATCCAAAAAAGAAAAAAATATGTTTCATTTACTACATACATGTATGTGATATATTTCAATTTTGTACAGAAAATCTCACGAGCCTGATCACAGCTGCCAAAGAGAATAATGTCCTGTTTGTCTATGCCCTTTCTCCTGGGCTCGATATCACCTTCTCCAATGCCAAAGAGGTCACATGTCTAAAAAGGAAATTAGAACAGGTGAGTACAGTGGAATATCATTTTATTTTTTAGAACCAACTCCTTTAGACCAGTAAATTGTGCATGATATATTTTTATTTTTTATTTGATAAATTATGAGAACTTTGTACAAACATCAAAATAGGAAGGAAATTTGAATTTTGCAGACTTTCTACCAATGAAATTGTATTATTTACTTATTTGCATGTTCTTAAGACTGCATGTCAATTTGAAATTTGTAACTGAAGATTTTAACGTTGTGTAATGTGTATACACAATGTTGAGTCGACTCGAACAGCTTGAATATTCATTCTCTCCAGGGCATTTTCTAGTGGCCCAATTCAATTTATGGTGGCTATTGGCACCAGGGCCCCTCATAAAACTTTTCCAATCATTGTAAATGTACAACTATCGTAACTAGTAGGTCATCAGCCAATCAGCATGCAGCATTGCAGCTGTTACCATGGTGGTTACAGTAATTGGACTTACAACAATTGTAAAAGTTTTATGAAACAGGGCCCAGGGCTACTGCGAAAGATCAGGGCCTTGTAACCAGATCAATCAAGTGATCATGTACAATTAATTGTGAATCTTTATGTTACTTGCACGGCCCAAATAGATATAATCCTTTTTTGTGTGTTTGTATGTTTCTCCCACAGGTCAGCCAGTTTGGTTGTGAGGCCTTTGCTCTGCTCTTTGACGACATAGACACCGAGATGAGTGTGGCAGACACAGAGGTCTTCCAGTCCTTTGCCCATGCGCAGGTCTCCGTCACAAACGAAGCATTCCAGTACTTGGGACAACCAAAGTTCCTCTTCTGCCCAACAGGTAGAGCTAAATGCAGTTGTTAATTAACATTATTGCCTATGGATTTGTTAATGTAAAATATTCTTTCCGTTACCTTCTTTCTGAAGTTATAAACGTGTTATAACTTTGTAAATGAGTTATTGTACTTGTATTGTATACATAATAGAAAAAGATGTTGTACCATGCTCGCTGCGGTATACATACACCAACAAAAAGTTTGCAAGAATACTCAAGTTTGAAGGAGACAGGCTATATAAGAAGAAGAAGAACTAATTAACACACTGCTGGGGCCTGTTTCATAAAACCTTTCCTAATTGTTTTAAATGTCCAGTTATTTTAACTACTATTTCAACAGCCAATTAGCATGGAGCATTATAGATGTTGCCATGTGAATTACAAAAATTCATCTGTCTTGAAGACACATGAATTTTTGTAATATCCCTAACAGACAAATTCTTCAAAATACTCTCAAAATCTGAATCGGGATTATCTTTGAGATGTCAGTGTCTAACCTTCATTTAACCATATTTTTCAAATGCCTCAATTATGTTTCATTACCGTTGTAGAATACTGTGGTACAAGAGCGCAGCCCACGGTGAAGAATTCTGAATACCTGCAGACAATTGGCAACAAGTTACTTCCAGATATCTTGATCATGTGGACAGGTAAGTACAGTACTGTGGAGTAATCTTTATAATACCATCATTTGCAAAAAGTTTAAGACCACCTGGGAATTTGTGGGTATTTCAATAATTTGGAATGCATTCTTTTGTCTCATTGATATGAATGATTACATAAACATGTTTACTACAGTGGTCATGGAAACAATGTCAAAGAGCAGTTCAAGTGTGATACAAAGGTTATGCGTTGAAAATAAAAGTATGCCTAAAAAATAAATATGTTTAACTTTGTTTTTTCTTTGAGTTATTGCATTTTGGAAAGGTGGTCTTAAACTTTTGCAAATGATGGTAGTTATCATGCATGAATATATCAAGCACATTTTCCATGTACATGTAAGCCATGATTAAATATGTAGCTATGATGTGTTGCTACATGATAGGTGCATCAGCATAAATTGTAAAGAATATATTCTTGTCGTCGGGCGCCAATTTACATGTAGTACACTTTAGTTGAGATCAGCAAATGAAGATTAAGTATCTTCCAGAAGGACACAACTGCCAGGTTGGGCATAAATCCCACAACTGTTGTCTTGTTGGTTATTACCATTAAAAGGCGACAATCTCAAACCATCATACCATAACTTCCCCAAAGTGGGCCACAGGTACAAATATGTAGTACAAGTACCGTACTTTGATACAATTTAATTTAGAAAGAACATGCAATTCTATTAGCCATTCATTACATTTCCAGGAAGTTCATTCCAATCGTCAAAATTATATCATGATCATATGTAAACAATACAATTTTATGCACTTTTTGATCTCTATATTTATCAGGTGGTAAGGTGGTTTCCAAGTTCATCACCATTGAGTCCATCAAGGAGCTGAGTTCAGTGATCAAACGCAAGCCACTCATCTGGGACAACATCCACGCCAACGACTACGACCAGCAGAGGATGTACCTTGGTAAGAAACTTGAGTACAGAACATTTAAACCTGCTCTAGATAGCAATCACCTGTATTTAAAGAACACCTTTATTTAAATAACAAAAACAAAAAAACTGTTATTGATTCCTAAAAGGCAGTGCGCATGTAAATCTCATCATTAACATATCCCTTGAGCAGGGTTTCAAGCTAACTATTTTGATAATGGCCTGATCAGAGGAAAGTCATGAAAAGCAATTTTCAATGAATTAAAATAAATAGCTGAAAACTCTCTATATACCCAATGTTAGGTATTAACTTGTATGCCTTGTCGCCCAGTCAGGCAAGCAGAAACAAGATGCTCAAATTCTAGTGCTTCAAAACCCGAGTCTGGTAGCCTGAAACAAGGAAAAACAAACAATTCTGTTACATTTGGTTGTCCATTTGGGCCAGTGGAATTAAGCATAGTGAAATTTGGTGGCCAGAATTCAATTTTTTGTGGCCCTGAGTCAGCAGGCCTGTGACATTTTGAGTATTGAAGTACCACATCGTCACGTTATTACAATGTTCATTACAAAGAAAATATTAATGTGAGATTAATGTGTTGCCTTCTCCACTCTTTCTTCTTCACAGGGCCCTACAAGGGCAGATCCACCGATCTGAAGTCCTACATCAGTGGAATCCTTACCAATCCCAACTGTGAGTATCACCTGAACCATGTGGCCCTGCACACACTGGCAACGTGGAACAAGGCTGGAGGCCCTGGTGGCACGGGCAAGGATGAACCACCAGGTTAGTCGGGGTTGAACAAATTTCAAGAGAGGCCATTTACTGTAACTGTATTAACGGTACTTGGAATTATATAATGGAGGGATAAATGGCAAAACTTTATCTCATGAGGTGAAATTCAGCATTTGCTTTGATATTTATGTTAGTCTTGTGGCTTAGTAAATTCATTAAGTAGTGGCAAAGTTTATCAAGATATGAAAGTATTCAAAGATTTTATGCATATCCTAATTATTTTGTTTTCTATTGCACATAGTCTCTTGCAAATGTTTGTAATTGATTTAACTGCTTCAGACTACACCACTAGCCACCCAGTACAAATCAAATTTTTTTAAATCAATTGAAATTTTAGCAGTTTCATAGCGATTCTCCTATAAACCCATTTCCATTTGTATATTCATATTTTGTAGTATGTGATAAACCAGTTTCCCATAGGCAAGAAAAAGTAAATAAGTTGTTGCATGTTTTTTGTTTTTTTGAAGGTGATATGACAGAAGAAGCTACCAGTGCAGATGAGCAGCTTGAGACAGAGGGCAACAACGAGCCTGGTCCCAAGAGACAGAGGATGAATCATGGGAACTACGACCCCGATGTGGCCCAGCGACTCGCCATCGAGGACTGGCTCAACATCTTCCTGCACCCGAAGGCCCCCGAGGCTACAAAAATCATCCCCGTCCTCGCTCCAAAGATTGTCAACCCACCGCTGCCCATCGCCGCCCCAGCCATCCAACACATCAACACCTGCATGAGCATCACACCCACCACAAACACCTCCTTTATCGCCTCGCTAGAGGAGACGTCGCAAGTCATAGCCTCGCAGGTCGTGGCCACTGAGATCCTGAAGAAGAAGAAAGCGTTTGATTCACTCGGCGCAGAGACTTTCATCCCACCCGCACACATTGTGAACTCGTTGGTCAGTCATCCACTCGCGGAAGACTCGCTGGAGCCCATGGAGTGCAACGGAGACAACCAGCCGCACATTGAGGTGACTACAACTCACGCAAGGATTCCTGACGGTGTGCTGCCACCTCCAATTATCCCTACAAAAGACAGTAGCGCAATGCCAACAACTACAACGACGAGTAGCAAAGTAACGGACATAGACATGCACGAAGAGGACATTGTTGAGAAGCCCCCCAGTATTAAGGAGGATGGGGGGACAAGTGCAACAGACTCGCATGTGGACGAGATGCAAGTGGACAGTTCGGGTGACAGCGCCACCCTCGAGTCGGAAGATGAGCAGGGGAGAAAGCCGGTTTTGAGAGAAAAGGTCACTGTGGACGACCTGACTCTCATGTGCGAACTCTTTTACTTGCCATACGAGCATGGACCTCGAGCCACTCATATGCTGGAGGAAATTCATTGGCTTAGAAGTAACGCTTACCTTGTGTGTGCAGCCAAGTCATCGGGCAAAGCATTAGAAATGGTAGGTTCTTATGTTTTTGTATGACCCTCAGTGTAATTAAAGCATCATATACATTTTGCTTCAATAAATGTAAAAGATATTTAAATAATATCATTTTGTATGAGCTATAATTAATGGAGATGTTAGAAAATTAGTAAAGAGTATATTGTTCATGAAAAGTAGGACTCCATGTTGGACCAATGACAACTTCATGAAGTGGTTGACAAGATGAGATAGCTATTTCCTGGGGGGTTTTGTGTCCGTATTTGATATTGTATTTGTTTTTGACTACTTAATTCCAGTTTCAGGCCACCAAAATGTGCTATGTCTTGATTTTACTACTTAACTAATAGGGCCACTTAGGAAAAAGTTGTTCTTGAGCATTGGCTGTGCATGTACATCTAACACCCTTATAAAATATGATTTCAGGGTGATATTACATATTCTGAAAAACACTATCAAGCTACACAGTCCAAAGAGGCAGTTAATAACTTGACACTTTGAATGCATCTAGTGCGTCTTTTTACTTCAAAATGTGTACAATAATGCACATGATGCATGTGTTGTATGTAACCTCCATTGTAATATGTTGAAGGTTCATATATTTCCCTCTCTCTGATTCTTGGCTATACATGTACGTACATGTAACGCCCACGATAAGATTTTGACAGAGTGATCATGCTACACAGTTGAGAGATTTTATTCATTCCCGTGGGCAGCATGTTGATGCAGTTCACCAGAAACTAGGACTCATTATTCCCTCGAGCTAGAGCAAAGATTTGTTCATGATATTGTGTGTTATCAGTGTGGTTTTTGCTTGTTATCTGCAATGCTCTGAGCACTCGTGAGTAATACACAATTAGAAGAACTGAACTCAGTGGAATATAGATCTCACTATACATATAGATACATTGTATGTACAATGTAAATGAGGTGTACTGCTAGATTCACTGTCTTGATAGAAGCTACAAAAAACAAACAAGGATATGGGAACTTAAAGGACACTTCAAATCGTGTAACATTTTAACAATTTGTGGTATAGGTGGGCGGAATACTACATTTAGGCTTGATAAGCTTGAATGTAAGACTTTCGTTATTAGCTGCATGTTAATTGAATCTGTATCGGTTCAGTGAGATATCAAATTGGATTATCATTTTTTTTGTGCATGATTAGTTATGTACCCAAACAATTTTGGTTAAAAGCTGCCCCTTACATGTACTTAAAAACTGTCACTTAATACTCACTATTCATTTACTTTCCAATATTCCTTCTATATTGTCCATTGCAAAAAAGTCTTTGTTATGCAGTGCTCTCTAAACTTATGCAAAATATTCCCATTTTCCTTAAATAGAAGTGAACATTAAAGTTCATTGACATGAAAAACGTACAGAAAAAACAAAGGAAAACAGATTTGATGGATTACTCATTAGCGTAGGATGTTTTAGTTGTGATTTCTAAACTAAGGAAAATCTACAGATGTCAATGATTTGGTTTAGATACACTAGTCTACAATGTATTTCAATTTAATTCACCAACAAAAATTTTAAAAAAGAAGTTTGAGGATTGGGATTTTTTTTTTTTATTGTTCATGGTGACTCTGTCTTGAAAGTACAATCAAGATTTAAAGGGATCTAGTAACTTTGTTGACAGGTGCAAAAAGTGATGAGTGGTTGATACAATGTATGTCCACTGGGTGTTGTGAAAATTTCAAGTGAAATTTCAAGTGAAATGGACTTCATATGGTCGAGTAATGAGCAAAAATGCAAAGTGAAATTCACTAACTCATTGCACTTACTTTGTACACGGTTCTGACGATCCATTGGATAATTTGACATCTGAACACTTCAATCGTAAATATCTTTTTAACGAAAGGGAATTTGAAAAACCGAAACCTGTCCCATGCTTTTTTTTTTAATAAGAATACAACAAGGTATGAGAGAACCGCCAGAATTCCAATTGGATTTTGAGGATTTGGACAATGTTACTAAGTCCCTTTAAATGGATCTAGTAACATTGACAAAATCCACACAAATTACCAAGAGCATGTCAACAAAGTTACTAGATCCCATAGGCATATTAAACAATCTCAGTTAAATTTGTTTGCTCATTTGGGAAAGAAAATTTGGTGGCCCTGGATCAGCAGGCCACTGTACATTTTTGCCTAATTGCTTGCAGACCAAAAGATCAGGTTTTGGTCCACAAAATTTGAGCAGCCTTGATTTTACAGGACAGCAAAGAAAAAACAAATATTTCTAGCATATACTTATAAATCCTATGCCACAGGCGACGGAGTGGGCAGGCAGAGCGGCAGAGTTCCTCAAATTCTGCAAGGAGGTGAAGCAACTGATGATGCGGCTGCTGAACGTGACGAACCGCAGCCTGCTGTACGACATCTACCCTTACATGTGGGACATGGAGATCGCAGTCTCCATGATCGGCTCATTCATCAAGTGGCTAGGTAGGACAGAAGTTGCGCTGCCAGCCGCTTGTCGCACGTGGGGAAAACGTGTTTCCCTGCTTATTTTTTTGTTTGTTTACAGATATCCCCCGGCCAATATCTTTCCCTTTTATTCTTTTTATTTTTTATTTGTTTGGGTGATTGGGCCAATGTATTAAATTTCCTTCAAATTTCTTTAGTTCTGTTTATAGTGCAAGCAGTAAACAGTGGTGGGTGCAATTGTAAAAAATTTGCACAAATTGATATCTTGAAGTATAGACGAGTTGATTAATGCCTCTTGTCTTTCACTGAGTGATACATTTTTCCCAATTCTAGATTAAAGACCATTTACTATTTTGCTTAACAATATATAACACTTTGAATGGTTCAAAGCTTAGATCTGGAATGTAAATCACTTAAGTATTAAACCTGGTCGAGGATGTGTGGTGTTATTGTTAACCAACAAGGGACAAATCTGTGGTTGACTCGGAGCACTGACAAAAAAGGTAAATGTGGAGCCTTGTGTATGCATATGAGTGAGAATCGAGAGATAAAGAGATAATTACATGCCCGCACCTACTGTACACCTACTCGGCATTGCAATATTAATGTGCTCCCTGGGTTTTCCTGACATGCCCAGGCTCTTTTTGCCTGTCCTGTGAGAGCTTGCATTTAAAACTTTCCACTCCAAATTTGTATTGCATGGTTGATGTCGTGTAATGACACATTCGGATTGTAAAAAAAACCAAAACAAAGGGAAAGTGCAAGTTTGTTTCATATAGTTTTTAGCCAGTACATGAGTGCACATCACTCTCAATCAATAGGATTTAAACATTCTGAATAGGTGTTGTATTTATATTAGTTATTGCCTTTTCACATTCACAAAGTACCCCTTCTGTATTTTTTTTTTTTTTTACTTGCACAACTTCTTGTTAAAGTAGAAGTTAATAGCAAATAGTGTGTTTTCTCATATGATGGTGTAAGTTAAAATAACTTGAGGTATGAACTCAATTTTCAAGTAAGATGGACATCAAATTTCATTAGCTTGGGCATGTTTGTTTTCACTTTCATGATTTTTTCTGGTTTAGAACTTGGTTTGTGGAGAATGAATGCTTTATAAATAATTAATGCGAGTCTCTTGCTCTAAGACACACATTATGCTGGTCCGGGGATTGAATCTAAAAGAATTCTCATTGCCTATCAGCAAAAAATTACCTGGCTGAGACTTTCTCATTTCAGTTTCATGCTGCATCCAAACAATTGGTTCCAGTAATTTTATAGCCCTTCCTAAAATGGCTTTAAATAAATAATGATTGCATACCCTTTTTTGGAAAAAAAGTGCCATCACACATTTTCTTGGTACAGCTGATTCTTGTATTTGTTCAATTTTATGGAGCACATTTTATATGCTCATTGGGTGTGAGAATTTCTAAACTTTTTTTGCACGAGTTTTTGTAGAATTGAGTGCAATGCATTTTGTATGTTAATCAGGATGGATTTCTGATTCATGACTGAACATTTTCCAGCATTCGTACTCTAAAATTGAACTTTTCTTCATATATTTTACATACAAATTGTTTTATTGGCATGCAGGTTCCGTTTTGATAAAATCATCACTAAACATACATATTTTCTCTCCATTTTTGTTCTTCTCCATCAGTTGAAGATTGTCACAAAGAAACAGAAACTAATGATCTTTTTCTCATTTTCTCCCCTTTTTGTTTCACAAATATCTCTTTCTAAACAAACAGCCGCCTTTGGTCTGCATGAGATGAGCTGCGCCTTCCTGGGCAACTTCTATACATGTACGAACTGGGTGGCAGTCTGTCTCCACAACAGATTTCATGATAACAAACCCTTTGTTAACCCTCTCAACACTGTGGCTACATCTAATATGTAGAATTGAGGGGGTTGAACACCTAGGTCTCATTGCAGAAAGAGATACAATCGATTGTAAGTTGCAGTTAATTTGTCAGAACATGCGCGCATTTCAACCAATCAGATTTGCGCATTCAGTCTCATGATCTGACTTACAATTAATTGCAACTTTACAGTCGATTGCATCTCTTTCTGCAACGGGGCCCTGCGCTGCTTGTATACAATTCTCTTGTCTGTACAGATGTGTGTGCAATGCACCATTGCAGAATGATGGCAAACATTCAAGTTGAGCGCAAAAGTTCATGTTAAAATGATACAAATGATAATAATGGTCACAGATTAAACTGCCTGGAAAGATCATCATCCTACTTCTACGTGAAATATTTAGATTTAGACTAGTGGCTTATGTTAAATGTTTGTTAAAGACTTTTTTCGATCAGTTTTTATTGAGCAATAGAGTTGCAGAGGGCTCAAGATTGTCTGAGCAGTTATCTTACCACTTTATTTTTTATCTCTAGCTCAATCAATTATTTTCCTTTGAACAGTAAGATTTATTTCCACAGACCATTTAATGTATGCATTTGATCCGAGAAAAGAAGGACCTAGTGTTTAAGAATCATTCTGGAATTATGCATTGCACACAGACTAGCGCGCGCTGCCTCTTGATTGGTTGCAGACCTGTAGACTGAAGGTTCGCGTGACAGGGGTGAAACAAAAAAGAATTGATGAGCACTTTGAGACTTAACTAAACTGTAATACGGCACTATATAAAAATGGACAATAATAGGAATTGGGGTGTTCAATAATCTTTTAGGGGAAGGTGGGGTAGTTGCTGCTTTTCTCTTAATTTTGCAATATGTAGTACAAACAAAACATTTGTTTACAGTTTCACAATTAAAAAGTTAATGCATCTATAGCTAAATTTGATATGATATGGAAGGAAGTGAAGGATACTCCTTCACCCCTTCGTGATCTAACACCATTTGTGTCTGGCTTGTTAAAAATGACTTCTGTCTCGCATCCGTCAGTCTACTGGGAAGGCCAGGCGAGCGCAATGCTTTGCGATGTGCTATAAACTTAGCCTTGAAGCGATACTCCTACCGTGCAAAGTGTGCGTAACTCTTCACAACATTAGCCTTATTCCAGTGTGCACCGTGGTGAGTACCTTGCTGCGAAGAGGTAAACATTTTCCCTCATTCTTGATTCCCACGATTATTTTGTTCACGCACTCGTACGGGTCTCGGACGAGTGAGGCTCGATCGAACCAGAGTGAACGAGGGTTAGAGAAAAGTTGCAGCTGTTAAGCCCTGAAAACTGAAATATGATCAAATGAGTTTTTCTTTCACAGCTTAAAGAAAGGCAGAACTGTGCCTCATTTAATATATATGATGGCTCTCTTCTGATGTTTTTAATAACCTTTTAATGTTCAATTTTCAGCAAAAAGAAGTACTTGAAAAGCACAAGTCTTTTGGTTTTTGTAAATGTTTGATAACCTCCAGACCTGGGGGGTGTTTCACAAAGATTCTAAGTAGAACTTAACTCTAAGTTGGACCTAACTATTATGGAAAGCCATTTGTAGCCTTGGAATTCAAGAGCAACAACGCAAGAACATGAATGCTGCATCAAGAAAATGGAATCTCCTTGATAATAGAAAATATTGATGACTTGAATCAACATTTTATACCTTTGAAAAAGGACTTTACAACAATTTTTAAAAGAAACCAATGGCTTTCCATACTTTTTAAGTTCAACTTAAAGTTAAGTTTAACTTAGGATCTTTGTGAAATACCCCCCTGGAGATTTGCTAGCTGTGAACTCATCATTTCCTCGGTATGCCTTTGTTTTTTACCTCCAATATGCTTGCAGCATTCACCCTAATGAACAACCTGAATTAATGTATTGGTCCTATTTTTCTGAGGACTATATTGTGAATAAAGAATTATATTTTGCAAAATATCATTCTTTATCAATGAAAGAAAATCTTTAATAACCATGCTTTGTGTTGTTGAGATATATGTGCTGCTTGAATCCTTGAATTTAAGCAGTGCATGCAATTTCTGTGGGATATATTCTGCAGAAATATCTCAAGAATCATTTTAAAAATTAGAGAATGCAGTGAGTACTCTTCAAATTGCCAGTGTATTATTTCAGCACCAATACAAGGCTTACTTCCATTCATAGAGATGTAGTTAAGGAATCGGTGCAAAACATATGTGTGTCTAATTATTTCCATTGTGCCTTTCATTGTTGCATGCATATAAAATCAAACCAAGATGAAAAGCACATACCTGTGTTAATTTTTGTTCTAATAATCACAACACTACCGGTTCAAAAAAGATTTGCAAGTGCATGTGTATGTGTATTAAAGTTCCCACGATTTTGTCCGGAGGTTCGTCTGTTGATATCTTTTTTACACATCGCATTTACAACATTTGGGTGATTTAATAAGCTCTTGCCTATTGTCGTTTCTTCACAGATACCATTGCTACGCCATCGAAAATTATGATGGATCTTTCAATTAGTGAAATAAGTTAATAAACATTTGACAAATTGTGTGCTTGTCTAGAACTACTGAAGACAAATGAGATGTTCTCGCTTGCTAGCATTTATAATTGACTTTTACTGTCACCGTTTCATGGTGTCAATGCCAAACATGTACAACTAAAAGGTAACAGCCTTGTACTTTGTAAAGTAAACAAGCACATCCTCAAGCTAAATGAAAGAGATGCCGGTACGAAAATTAATGGGCAGGTGATGAAATAATGTAGGCAACGAGCTAACCAAATCACCCAAGTGTTGAGAAGTTATGTTAATAACTAAAGCGTGCTCATTAATCTCAAGATTTCTTCTCCCAAGGGAGGAATAGACGACCATGGATCACACATCCTAGCAAGGAGCAGGAATTCAGAACCTTTGCAGAAATTAAATCCAACATGCCATGCAAGGCTTCACAACAGATTCGCCCCAGTATCTTTCACCAGAGAGGCTGATAAACCTTGAATGCATTCTTTTAAATCTATGTACTTCAATTTCATAAATATGAAAAAAATTGAATCGGCAAAATATTGATGATAATGTAATATCCTCTTTTTTTGGGGTGAAAACAAGGGAACTTAATATGAAAACTTTTGACAATGATGCCCCTTTCTAAAGTCTGCAGTGACTCTGTTGAAAACAAAATATTAATCTATGTTCTTTAGGGAAATTCACATGAATAAAGTACATAGTAATAGTCTTTTTAACATATTTTGATGAATGACATTTCAAAAACATATCAGCTTCTTCGGTGAAATATCAGGGAATGTTCTGAAGTTTTGCATGGAATTTCTCTCATTTTGTTTTTTTGTTGTGTACCTCCTGCAAAATCTTGGGAACTTAGTACATACAGGTGACGCAAATCTGTAATAACTTTAATTATGTTCAGAATTGAATCAACATTTTGGCAGATAGAAGAGTTATGAATGGAAATGAGCCAAAGTTTATGCTTCGAATGATGGTAATCTTGATGCAAACTTTTCTTCTGAGTTTCTATCAAGCTGATTTGAATATGTCTAGAATGCATATAGTTGGAGACAGATGTGCCAAAATGCTCTCATGTACCGTTAGACTATTTCCACTGCTTGCGCGATGCAACCTCTCTCTATTTTTGCCAGTTATAGAAAATGTGTTAGCAAAGAGGATTTTCCTTGGAAAATTCTCTTTCATGCCTCGCGATTGCGCAAAGCAAATAGCAATAACTAGTAGCCACTCTGAAAGTAGTGTAATGGTACATGAGGCTAGACCGTCTCAACTTACTGCTGAAAGAATGTATGGTATTTCCCTAGTTAGATATTCTTTCACAAATGGTTATGTGCTTGATGTAGCATACAAAATGGATATTGAAATGCTAGACATGGCAGTCCAAATTTCCTCTTTTTTCATGGATTAATATTTATTTAGCAGCTTAAACAAGCATAACTTAAGGACACCTGGCAAAGTCTTTGATTTCTATGAATTGTTCAATTGTGTTTGCTTAAAATCACAAATCACGGTGAACTATCAACAAAATTTCGATTTGATTTGTTTAATTTCTAATTACTTTTTTTTTCATTGTTGTGTGTATGTACGAATTTGCATTCTGCACACAAATGAATTGATCAAGCACATGCATGAGAATATCTAACTAATTTGGGGAATCCAGCACAACCTGGCTTTGTAAGGGTGCTCATTGAATTCAAGATGGAAGTAAGTCTTTGAAATTTGTCACATCTTGGACCTTGGTTAAAACTGGTAAGATGTCAAATCTGGCTTCCTTTGACCTTACATTGGAGGATTTGAATCTAAACAGCCACACCAACAATGCTGCTACAACAAATATAGCAACATTGTCTCACGCAGCAACATTACAAGATTTTTAAACAAAAGAAATGACAATTTCCAAAAAATTAGATGAATTCATGATATTGATCCGATTTGTTAAACATTTAATTTTGGTAATCCTTCAGTGAAGAGGAATTTCACTAAAATTAGTTTCGTGGGTAGACCAGTATCAATAAAGTGACAAATTTTCAAGACCGACTCATACAATTCTTGTGACAATGCATTAGTTTTGACAGTTGTTCATTCCGGTTGAATCCTCCAAGCTGTTGAACTGGCTAACAGTGGCTGCATCTGGCTCAAACCAGTTCACTCTGGTTGAGAGTGGTTTTCCTCTACCCATTCTAGCGTAAACCATAGTGTCTTATTTGAAATAGGAATTCCCAAGATGTCACTTATTATACACAACATATTTAAATTGTGTGAGACAGTCATACTGGTAGGAATACCCCAGTCTTGTTTTTTTCAGACTGCATACCAGAATTACAAAATACATTGAAAACTTTTGCAAAGTTCTTCCCTCAGTGCTCTTTGAATGATCATATCTCTAGTCTTTCTGTGTTTCCTCATCCTGTCCCTCGCTCTTGTTCCTGCTCACTTTCCTTCCCCCTATCACGCTCTTCTCCTTTTACATTCTTTTCCCTGTCTTCCTTTCTTTCCTCTTTTCCCCTCACCTATCCTATTCCCTGTCTCCTCTTGCTCTTTTCCTTCTGTTTATCTTCTTCTTCTTTTTTTTTACTTCCTCTTCCTTTTCTTCCTCCTTCTTTTCTTCCTCCTTCTTTTCTTCCTGATCTTTCTCCACCTCCTCTGTTCATCCTCTTGAATTGCTCATCCTTCTTATTCCTTTCTGTTTCTTTCATTTAAATTTGTTTTTTTCCTCCACCCATGTCACCTCCATCTTATCCCTCTCTTCTTTCTTTCAGTTTTAGTCTCTTCCTAACCCCACCTTCCCTTTTTTCCCCCTCCTGTACTAATTTCTTTCCGCCAATATTTGTAATTTCATCTATATCCCCTTCCCCTTTTCTCTTCCTATTTCCTGCCCTCTTGTCCTTTTTAATAACATCCTTTAACTTTATTCTGCCTTTCTCTGTTTTCTTTATGTTAATTTTAATTATTCATCTACTTCTATTCATTTCTCCTTTTCATTTAATATTTTCTCATTAACAAAAAAGAAACATCTTTATGAACACAGTTTGATTCTCACTTTTTCTTCTTTCAGGGTGCACAACAAATCACAAGAAGGCATTCCTGAGTGGCGATAAAGAACCCTGGCTTTTCAGAGGTGGTCTAACAGGGGAATTCCATGTAAGTACCATGTATGGTGCTGGAGGGACCATCCGTCTGTTTTCGTTATTAATTGTTTCTGTGAATTATGTACAAAATTGATTCTTTATTCATGTACAGCTTTATGGGTTGTAAATATTTCAGAGAATTAATATGTACAACAAATATGGTAATGACAAATTACAAAAAAAATTTGTACAGTGGGCTCAAACATAAATGTCAAGCTTTTCAACTTTTGTTTACATTATAAAAGACCTCCATAATCCTTGTAAAATGACGAAGTTGGATGTCATCTTCTTTTAGCAGTGCGAATGAAAGGATCTCGAAAATTGGACAAATACAAGACATTGAGTACATATATTTTTTTAGTAAGCATACCGCAGATAGACCCATATCACTTGCTTTTATTATAGATCTGAATTTAAATATCTTCTGCTAATCACCTTACCTTGATTTTGTTTTACTTTTTAAAGTACATTAATGTCTTACACCCGTTATTCAAATTATTTCTGCATCATTTGCTCTGTGGTTTGGTTTGTTTACAGCGCATGCTACCCCTTGACACTGCAGCTGACCTGTTTCTCAGGAAAACCCCAAAGCAAGTGTGCAGTAGAGTCTACACCATCAGACCCTATCTAGCCAAGGATGAGGTAATGTATCCTCATCATTCAAACTTATTCACCTCTTCATCCTTATGCAAGGCTAGAAATAAATTCTATGCTGAATAACCTTATGTACCAGGCTGGTGCTGGTTTTGAAGCAGTGTCTCGTATATTTTTTAGTAAGCGTACCACAGATAAACCCATATTACTTGCTTATATAGCAGAGTCTATCCTATCAGACCATATCTAGCCAAGGATGAGGTAATGAATGTGTCCTTGACCCTTTCACAGCTTCATCCTTATCCAATGCTAGATATAAATTTATTTGCTTTTTGGCCCAGTCAGGTAAATAAAAACAAGATTTTTCAAAGTCCAGTGGCTCGAAACCTGAATCTGGTCGCCCCAAACAAAGAAAAACATATACAAATTATGTTATATTTGGTTGCCCCTTTGGGCCAGTGGAATTCAGCATCACTGAAATATGCTGGCCCATAGCAGAGATGCCAACCCTCCCGATTTTGTCGGGAGGCTCCTGGAAATAGATGAAACTCCCGCCTTACCATCCTCCCAATTTGCCTTCATCCCTCTCCCAATATCTGTTTTTTTTTTTTTTTCCATTTATCCCCCTTGGCAAATTCCATATGGCCAAGTGGTAGGGTACATATCTGTTCAGCTAACTAGCTGACTGCCTAAGCATGTTTAAGTTGTGCATGTATATGTAGGGTACGGTACAAAATTAATTTTTGATATTGCAAACCAGGATAGTAATTAGATAATGTAAGATAATCTTTCAATCTGATAGAGTGTAATGTTGATTATTCAAATTAATGTTTGCTTGTAGGCATTAATAACATGAATTAAAAAACAAATTAATAGTGATTGACTAGAATGTGAATCATGTATATATTCCATCATTCTGGGCATGATTTTATACATTCATCACAAAAATAGAGGCTCTTGTGTGTGTTGGGGAGGAAGAGAGGGGGGGGGGGGGTTATTAAGGTCATGAAACATCTGTTTTAGTTTGGTTGGTTGGTTGGTTGTTTGTTTGTTTGTTTTTGTTTTTTTTTACTTATGTGGATTTGTTTTCCCTCTTCTGATGCAGCAATCCATGTACAGCATGTGCTGCGCAAGGTTCTCTCAAGGCAAGGCAGACATGGAGAGCTTTGAACAACATCCACAACTCCTTATGGATAAGTGAGTAACTCTTCTCTAAGAGACTTTTATCCATAACTTATTCTAGATACTACATGGTTCACACAGGAGCTGGAAAACCGGGAAAGTCATGGAATTTGCCTTTTGTATTTTCTAGGCCTTGAAAATCGGGGAATATTGTAAAATTACCTCATGAGTCATAGAATGTCTTTGAATATCATTTTATTTGCGTGTCTTTAGCATTAAAATTAAAAAGGACTGAAAGGATCGAACGAATCTTGTTTACGTATCTTGGTGAAAAGTCACGGGAAAGTCGGTACTGGTAAGTTGATTGTGGTCACTTTACTGAAGAAGTCATGGAATTTCTCTTGAAAATAAGTGTATGAACCCTGTGTAACTATACCTACCCCATTTATACGATTGTATATCCCCCCTCAGTTTTGACAGATTTACCATGGTAATTTCTGTAAAAATTAGGAGCATGTGGTTATGTAGCTGTAAAACTTAACCGCGCCCCGAGCATCTTGCGAAAGATGGAACTGGCGCATTCAAATATAAGATCTGTTTATAAAATTGAAACTCTATTCTACATTCCATTACAAATTAAACAAAATGTGTAATGAAATAAACCGAATATGTGCATGAAATGCTACAGAAATCTATTTCTGTTAAGAACAAAACTGCCTACAATTTTGTTCTCAGAAAGTGTGTATATAATGAAATTGACCACATATTTATCCAATTTACTCCTTAACCCTAAAAAGACTGGGCTATTTTGAACCTTAAAAAAACTGGGGGGGGGCTAAAAGGGCCCCCCCCCCAAGATCTCGGCAACCGAAACTCCGATCGACTCCAAATTTGGCATCGTGATAGATGTCCATAAGGTCTACAATATTGCGTAGTTAAAAAAAAAAAATTAATTAGAATATGCTAACTAGAGCTAATTAATTATGCAAAAATTGTATTTTTTTGTATTTTTTGTAGTTTTCTCGGCAATCGAAACTCCAATCAACTCCTAATTTGGCATGGTGATAGATGTCCATGAGCCATTCAATATTGCATAGTTACATTTTTTGTTCTAATTATAATATGCTAATTAGAGCTAATTAATTATGCGAAATTGCATTTCCTATGTATTTCTTTGTTTTTTCGACTTATGTTTTGTATTGTTTTTTCAATGGAAATAATTATTGACCATTATTCAACCATTTTTAGCCCAAAATTAAATGATTGCAGTGATTAGAATGAAAAATAATGAAGATTTTGTCTTTTCTAGGAAAAAATCAATTTCCATAGGATTTGTACACAAATCACAAAATTTAGCGATTTTCGGGCCGACGCTCACTTACAAAAGGTCACGTAACTTTAGAATGGTACACCCGGTTGTCGCAAATTTGGTATCAAAAGTTGCGAAAGACTCGAAGGAAAAAAGTTGTGAAGTGGCACCGTAAAATATTTAAGCGTTGCGAAGTAATCGCGAAAATAGAGATGGGGGGGGGCTAAATCAGCCCCCCCCCAGTCTTTTTAGGGTTAAATTAGATTTGTGGGTCACTTCATCACGCCGAGTCCAGAATACTGCTTCATTCTGGTGGAGTCATAGTGCAAAGAACAAAACTGTCCAAAATGTTATTCTCCAAAAGTAAATAATATAATTATCCATGTCTTTATCCATACTCCTTGTATTTATTAGTTTTATTGGTCACTTCATCACCCTGAGTCCTGAATACTGCTTCATCCTGGAGGAGTCAGAGTGCATTGTGGGATACGCACTGGCCGCCCAAGACGTCAAGGCCTTCAGAGCGAAGAAGAAGGTGGCATGGCAACCCACTCTCCGGACGAAGTACCCTGAACCAGCAGGGGAAAAGAAGCTCACACTAGCTCAGGTTAGTAACACTTCTCCACATTCACTTCAAATAGGATCCCGAAGAGTAACTTTACAGCTATTTTTCTATCATAGATAATGGTTCTCACGCAATGTCAGGCAAGCCAGAAATGTGTGACCTAGCAGTCGCTGAGAAAGTTTGTTTTTTCAAGAATTGTTCAGAAGCTAGAAGTCAGTATGAGGTGGGGACATAACATTTTCTCAGGCTAAGTTTATTGCCATGTAATCAATTTAGTGACAGACTGTCAGTTAGGGATAGGATCAGGTCTGGGATTATGGAATGGGTCAGGTTTGGGATTAGGATGAAGATTAGGTTTAGGCTCAGGGTAAGGGTCAGGTTTAGGTGTAGGATTAGGGTATGGGTCTGGTTTGGACTAAGGATTAGGATGAAGGTTAGGTTTAGGTTCAGGGTCAGGTTTGGGGTTAGGATTAGGGTATGGGTATGGGTCAGGTTTGGACTAAGGATTAGGATGAAAAATAGGTTCAGGGTAAGGGTCCGGTTTAGGCTTGGGACTAGGGTGCAGGTCCGGTTTGGCTAAGGATTAGGATGCAGGTTAGATTTAAGCTCTGGGTTGGGTTTTGGTGTAGAACTAGAGTGCGGGTCAGGTTTGGGGTTAGGATAAGGATGCAGGTTAGGTTTAACCCTAAAAAGACTGGGCTATTTTGAACCTTAAAAAAACTGGGGGGGGGCTAAAAGGGCCCCCCCCCTAAGATCTCGGCAACCGAAACTCTGATCTACTCCAAATTTGGCATCATGATAGATGTCCATAAGGTCTACAATATTGCGTGGTTAAAAAAAAATTAATTAGAATATGCTAATTAGAGCTAATTAATTATGCAAAAATTGTAGTTTTTGTAGTTTTCTCGGCAATCGAAACTTCAATCGACTCCAAATTTGGCATGGTGATAGATGTCCATAAGCCATACAATATTGCATAGTTAAATTTTTTGTTTTAATTATAATATGCTAATTAGAGCTAATTAATTATGCGAAAATTGCATTTTTAAAATATTTGTTATATATTTTTTCGATGGAGTAAAATATTAACCATTATTCAACCATTTGTAGCCCAAAATTTAGCGATTTTCGGGCCGACGCTGACTTACAAAAGGTCACGTAACTTAAGAACGGTACACCCGGTCGTCGCAAATTTGGTATCAAAAGTTGCGCAAGACTCTAAGGAAAAAAGTCGTGAAGTGGCACCGTAAAATATTTAAGCGTTGCGAAGTAATCGCGAAAATAGAGGAGGTCTTTTTAGGGTTAAGCCAAGGGTCAGATTTAGGATTTGGACTAGGGTGTGGTTTAGGCTTAGGACTAGGGTGTGGGTCAAGTTAGGGCTTAGGATTAGTGTCTGGTTTAGACTTTGGATTAAGCTGGGTGGCTAGGGTTTCAGTTATTATTTTTATGCCTCCGCAACGAAGTAGCCGGAGGCATTATGTTTTCGGGTTGTCCGTCCGTCCGTACGTACGTCCGTCCGTCCGTACGTCCCGTTCTCGTGATCGCGTTATCTCAAGAACCGATTGACGGATTTTCACCAAACTTGGGTCATGTATGTATCTTGGGGGGCTAATGATCTGATTAGATTTTGGGGTCATGAGGTTAAAGGTCAAAGGTCACAGAGCTCATTATATATGCAAAAATAGCTCGTGATCGCGTTATCTCAAGAAGGGATTGACAGATTCTGACCAAACTTGGTACATGTATGTATCTTGGGGGACCAATGATCTGATTAGATTTTGGGGTCATGAGGTCGAAGGTTAAAGGTCACAGAGCTCATTATATATGCAAAAATAGCTCGTGATCGCGTTATCTCAAGAAGGGATTGACAGATTCTGATCGCGTCCCAGCTAGCCACCTGAAGTTGGGCCGATGTCGGAATTTGGTTGCCGGATGTCGGCATATCGCCGTTGGCTCGAGGTTAAAATGTCCGCCAGCCCAACATCGTCACGTCATTTTTGTGATATATTGGCATAACGTCATTTTCTGACAATGGCCCAACATCATCTCATGACATGATGTTGGGCCATTGTCGGAAAATGACCTTATGCCAATATGAATATATCACAAAAATGACGTCGTGACGATGTTGGGCTGGCGGACATTTTAACCTCGAGCCAACGGCGATATGCCGACATCCGGCAACCAAATTCCGACATCGGCCCAACGTCAGGTGGCTAGCTGGGGTTATCTCAAGAACGGATTGTAAGATTCTGACCAAACTTAGTACATGTATGTATTTTGGGGGGCCAATGATCCGATTAGATTTTGGGGTCATGAGGTCAAAGGTCAAAGGTCACAGAGCTCATTATATATGCAAAAATAGCTCGTGATCGCGTTATCTCAAGAAGGGATTGACAGATTCTGACCAAACTTGGTACATGTATGTTCCTTGGAGAGCCAATGAACTGATTAGATTTTGGGGTCATGAGGTCAAAGGTCACAGGGCTCATATGTAAAAAGTAGCTTGAGATTGGAAATCTCAAGAACTGAATATCAGATTTCAATCCAACTTGATACCTGAATGTATCTTAGGGAACAATTGTAGTCATTAGATTTTGGGGTCATGAGGGCAAAGGTCAAGGTCACTTATAGCTCATAATTGTGATACGTCAAGATCTAAAAGACAGAGTACCATCAAAATTGAGTTGACAGAATTAATTCAGTGTACATGTTGATTTGGGCTTGATATAAATACATTGCATAATGGCGGAGGCATCATTTTCGACTGCGTGCAGTCGAAGATCCATCTAGTTCTTAAATAAATAACGGAGCAAATATGAAATCCTACACTAATGCACTTGCAAATTGTGTGAGCTACCTGCTTTGTTTTTTCCCCCTCCTTAGGAGATGATCAAAAGTCTGCATAAGGATGAGCCTGATGTCCCAGCCAGTCTGGCCGAACGTCTGCCGTCACCCATCTACGTTGATGTACTGCCCTCTATTGAGGATCAAGAAGTAGTCAAGAACCTCTTAGCATGTGTGCTGGCCTGTCTCAAGTCCAATGGTAAGAGGTGCTGTGGATCATTTTATTGTGTTTTTCACTAACTTCAACATAATTAGAAGTTTGCTGCACATCTGTCAATAACTACCCTAAGTATGTTGAAGATCCTATGTAAAGAATCTCCTGGCATGCGCATATGCCACTCACAAGTCAAATGGTTCATTTTTTGTTCTTCGTTTTATTATTTTGTTGGTTTGATAGAACTAACATACAAATCCAACCTGTAGTCATTATCTGCTGGCCTGTATGATACCGGCTTGCAAATCAAATTATTAAGAATCATTTCAGATTCAATCACATTTTTTGCTAATTTACTTTATTAAAAAAGAGAGATAGTTAATATTTAAAAAATGCTGATTTCCAGTCACGATTTTCTATAAAATAATGCTCTGTATAAATGCGAAGAGGTTACATTCTGATTGAAAACTCAACCAAAGATCCATATCTTTGTTCTATACCAGGTTCCACAGGTGTCCACACCACTGTTGCAGAGGGCCAGGAGGAACGCATCGAGCTCTACACAAAGCTGGGCTTCTTCCGAATCCCGGACCAGGACCAGTACCTAGAGGGACACGTCATCATGGGACGCGGGATATGAAATGGTCCATCATGGACTGGAACCATCGGCAGAGGGCACAGGACCGCGATTCTTTGTTATTTCTTTCGTCATGGGATGGGGGATATAAGATGGACCTTCAACTGAGGGCAGAGGACCGCGATTCTTTGTTATTTCTACTAGATAGTCTATGAAACTGCAACACAGATTTGTTCCTTCATTCGTTCGTTCGTTATTGTCTGCTTTGTGTTAACATCCCTCCGATTCCAGAGAGTTTAGAACCCCCCTCAGTTGGTCAGTTTGCCTGTGAAGAAGCCCTTGCTTCGTTCGATAACTCAGGCGCTCTATTTGACTCTTATTCCAGCACCCCATCGGTTACAAGGGTAAGGTCCTCATCCGTGCAGAGTCCGTTTATAGACTGATGGCAGGGAATAGGTTGGCCAATGGCAGTCGAAGAATGGACATAGCACATTGTGTGTGTCTGTGCTCATTAGTTTGCCTGTGAAGAAGATCTTGCTAGGTTCGAAAGCTCAAGCCCTCTATTTGACTCTCATTCCAGCACCCCATCAGTTACAAGGGTGAGGTCCCAATCCGTGCGGAGTCAGTTTATAGGCTGATGGCAGAGAATAGGGTGGACAATGGCCATCGAAGAATGGACATAGCACATTGTGTATGTCTGTACTCACTAGTGTCGGCGATAAAGCATACGAGGACGCCCGAGTATAATTTACTTCGGTCATCAAGTCATTGAAGTCCTTGAGACAAAGAGAAGAAGAAGACAATGGACCGTCAGAGCCAACAATGGGTTTTGTCTCCAGCCAGAATTAGATGCATTTTGTTAGCATAAGAGGACACCGAGCATATATCTCTTCTGTCTTCAAGTCGGTGAGACGTAGAGAAGTGGAAGATAATAGACTGTCACAGTCAACACTGGGTTATGTCACATTTTGAGAGCATTAGACGATACATGAGCGTATATTTTTCTGTCAAGTCAATGATACAAGTAGAAGGGGAATATGATGGACTGTCGCAGTCAACAACAGACTATATTAGCAGCATTATTTGCTTTTAAGAGCCTGAGAGGACAGCCGAGTATATTATTGAGTAAATTAATTATATTATGCTTTTGAATAGAAAACTCATTGGTGCAGCTTCATTCAATATTTATTAACTACCAACATCATTATATGTAAAAATGCAAAAATACAACAACAAAATGAAATAAAAGATTTATTTTGAGATTTGAAAGAGATTTAGCGAAGGAAAAAAATGCGAGAAAAAAAAATGGTCTTGAACCATCGCTTGCAGGAAGCTTGTGTTTGAATTTTATATTTTATTGTTGGCTTTGTGCTTGAACACCAAGAAATAATAAATGAGTGATTATCTCTAAACACTTAACAACGGCTTTACACTCCTGCCGTCAGACACAAACACACAGCTGACGTGATTTGCTTTATCTACTTGCTTGAAAACGATGCATTCTGGCAGCCAGAGGCACTGAAAAGTATATACAGTAAAACCTTGTTATAACGAGCACCACCAGTCAATTGTGTTTACCTTGTTATATCAGATATCTTGTATCAGGGCTTTAATAACAATAATAAAATACATAGAACCTGGACCTGTGAAATAGCCTCGCTATATCAGGTACCTCATTATGACAAAGTTTGTTATAAAGAGGTTTCACTTTAGTTGTACACACAAGTTCTACTCCTACCATACCTTGGGTGTAGTAGAGTGTAGTAGATCAAGTGGGTGTTGTAGAGCAAGTGAGGGCAAATTGTCTTTCAGAAGGACACATGCCTGGCTCGGCATGGAAACCATAAACAAATGTGTGCACTGTATGGAATATGCACAACTTGGTCAACAATAATTATACAGCTCATTGGATAGGGATGTTTTATCGTACCTAGAAAAAAAAAGCTTTCTTTTTATTGTGTGTGTTTGTTATCACACATGTTATGCCAAAATTTGTTGGGATTCACTGGTTACAGAGGAGGTGATATTGTATGCAATACTTTGTCAATTGATGAAATAAGACATGAAATAACTCATTCGTAATGTCAGTTAACAGTACAGAGAAGAAAATGAGGAGCTGTAGATAAGCTTTATCGGAGGTGCTCTATTTTATAAAAAGCTCTCAATATGTACATGTAGTAATGCACTTTCTATTCCTCTTTCATGCATACGTTTTGTTGATATCTCATACATATCTTGGACTAACCACTTATGCTGGATATGTTTCATTTATGTATGTGTTATGGGTAGATATCTACCTCCATCACTGGTTAACACAGGTCTTGACATTAACACTGGCCTACTGCTTTGCTTCAGGCCACTATTTTATGTTTTTTTTTCAGGCTACCAATATTTGTGACATCTAGAATTTACTTTCCTGACATGGCCACCAAGGTAAAAAGTTGATTTTGAGCATTAGTTAACCCATTCTTGGGGGTGTTGCATAAAGAGTTGCGATAAATTGCGAATAATCGCAAGTCAGCAAATGCGCCTCAATGCCCAACTCTGACTCGCTCAAATGCACAATTTTCTGACTTGCGACTAATCGCAACTCTCCATGCAAAACGCTAGGACTGTTCTTGACAATACTTGGGCTTGGGAGTATGGAGTGTGTAATGCCAACAACAATTGTGGCCAATGGGTAAAGCAAAATGCTCTCTTCTACATATCATTTACTTCTTGTACTTCATTTCTGTCTTCTACCTTTCATTTGCTATGCTTTGTAATATGATCATTGTTTGCTTGATATTTTCCAAAAGCTACAAAAAAAACAATCAAGTTTTTGTGTTACACATGATTTTGTAATTTGTATTGGAAGCTTGGTCACCAAATTTGTAATGAAATATTGCATTTTCCAGGTGAAGAATTGATGATAGTCAAATAAGCTGAAGTTGTTTTGTTCCTGTTTGTTGACTATGCGGATGATGTGTAATGATACATTCTAAATGTGCATCATTGTGCAATAATTGAGACCGTTTAGAGTTTAAATGAGACAGTTTTTGGGGGCTTGGAAATGTATTTGAATAGACTTGAGTTTTACGACTGAAATCATGTGCATATACAGTCAAACCTGTGTATAGTGACCACCCACTGGAAACAAAAGAGACATATTCCATATCATTGTTTTTCTCTATAGAAGAGATCACCTATGGTGGCCACTACAGGCAAGTTGGCTGCTCGTCTATATAGACAGGTGGCCACAATGACAGGTTTGTCTGTATATTCTCCTCAGCTTGATTCCGGGATTCCAGGTACAACAGGGTGCTACATGATCACTTGCCCAATTGTCCTGGGCTAGTGAAGGTCAGATCTGACCTATTACTTTCAGAAAGAAATTATCAAATAAAAGTATTTTTGTCTGAATCTGATGAGCATAATCAGCAAAAATAATTGCCCTAATGGGCGAATGCTTAAAAACAAAAGTTGCCTATGGCTACAGGGACTTTTTGTTAGTCTGAAATTTTGCATCTTTCAAGTAGGGCTCAACAACAACTCTTCCCCCACCCCCCTCATTCTCATCAACTTTCTTTCTAGCATGTTTCTCTATCACTCATTTCTCAAATCATATATCTCTATTCAAAGCTATTGTTGTGTCTTCCCATGCCGTATGTTGTTAATCCATCATTATGCTAGACATATTGCACTTGTACGAGACTGAAGGCTGGATTTAACCCCAGGTTTTATTTAGTCCATGGCCTAAAAATGTACGAGACTGAAGGTTCGATTTAACCCCAGGTTTTATTTAGTCCATGGCCTAAAAATGTTATGTCATGCAAATTTAACCAGGGGTGAACGGTACCATGAAATTTGAGGATTTGGGCCTTTGTACGGTTGAACCTTGTTTATGTAAGGAGGGCCTTGGGATCCTGAAAGTTACCTTGTAATATCAGGGTAACTTAACAAAACAATGGAATTACAGAGCTTCAACCGGCTAAAGTACCTTGTTATGCGAGGGTTTTTGTTTTATCAGAGCTCTTTATAATGAGGTTCCATTGTATAGTACGTACAGTTGCAGCTCCACTTCTGTCAGCTTGACTTATGTAGCGTCTAGCATGTACATGAAAAGATATGGTACAGCATTATTAATGATTTTATTCCTGTAGTAAATTGTATCAAATACAAAACGTCTTTTTTTCTGTAGCATAAGCACAAATGAATGATTATAAGATCTTATGCATGTTTGTACATGCTAAAGTGCTTTGTTTATGTAGCGTACACACAGATGAAATAGGAAGACTTATAAATGCAGCATGTATGCTTAAGATATGGTATGAATGTAATATTTAATATAGCTTTATTTCTCTAGCACAAAAACATGCAAGACTGCGTGTATGGTACAAAAAGATTAAGTGTTTGTATTATGTATGAACCAAAATGAAATATTGAATGAAGCTTCTGATTATTTCATGTTCGCATTGAACTAAAATAAAGGTTTACAAGACTGATAAAAATCACCTACCAAAAAGTTGAGTGTGTGTTTATTCATGTGTCGTTCTTGTAATTTATTTTATTATGTCCAAATGTTTCATTATGTTGATTGTTTTTGCTAGAACATGCATTCTCCATAGACCCTAGCTGGAGTAGTTTGCATTCATTAATGATCACATATCGTCTCAAACCTCACTTTTGTGTATAGAACATGTGTAATGCTAATAGACCTAGTTCTGATAATTACAGAATAAGATAAGAAAACCTTATATAGCTTCCAAAGGGAGGCATTTTGAACAGGAGCCCTGCAACACTCGTTACATCTTCATCATTAAACCAGTCCCGCATGAGTGATACTCACTGAAATTGACTGCTTTAACATTGCAATAATCCAATCACAGGCAACCACAAGCACATCATTGCAGACAATCGCAGGGGGTACTGCATTAAAAGGGATCTAGTAACATTGTCCAAATCCACAAAATTTACGAAGAGAGCTAGCTAGCTCTATCATACCTTGTATTTAGAAACAAATTTTCAACTATCCACTGGAATGTTATGACTGTGTACAAAGTCAGTGCAATGATTTCCGGAATATCACTTTGCATGATTACTCGAACATTTTCATTTTTCCATTTAGTGTGGACATATCGGATCACACACATTTTTATCAACCATTCATCTTTTTTTTGCACATGTCAAAGTTACTAGATCCCTTTTAAACGAGTTACCAATGATTACTCCCCGATTCTGCAGGAGACTCTCTGAAAGGCAAAGACTTATCCCATTGTGGCGCATATATTTCATAACTATCTCCCTGATCCACTGGCGTAGATCCTTACGTAATACCTATTGTTCAGCGGGGGATGAATGAATAGATCATCCCCCCCTGAACAAAAGGTATCAATTACAGATCTACGCCAGTGCCCCAATTGCTTTTTGACACCTCCCTGAATTGGACGTGTCAATGTACGCAGTTCTAATGCATAAACGCAACCCATTTATATTTTGTACGCAATGGCACCTGCTAACCACAGACAACTGCAGCGACAAATCGTACAACTAAGACTGGTTTAGGACGTGCACACCTTGAAGTCTTTGAAAAACAAAATAAAAAAGGATAAATGCAGCCAGATTTAAGATTTAAACATCGCATAATATTTATTCCACTACCACATGAAGTTTCAACACACTTATAACTGAGGAAAAAATAATGATGTTGTACAAAGGCACAAATCTACAAAAGATGCAACTGAAATAAATATATATGTGAATGCAGAATGCCCTCTTGTATACATTCTAATCTTCCCAGTTACCAAGCAATATAACACAAATATAAAGTTTGAAATATGTCTTCTGCCATTCTGCGGTGAACGTCTACTAAAATAATGTATCAAAATAATAAATATACTCCTTTGCAAACAATACCAAAATAAGGCAATGGAAGCCCATATTAACTCAACATATAAACTAAAGCCTATCAGGCTTGTATCAGGCTTGCTAAAAATCATAATATTTAGTACAATTATACATGTCCCTCCCAAAATCAATATAAAAGGTGTTTGTTTCTATGATTATGATTACGGGCATAAACTATGTTCAATTTTGTAGTCTATTGGATAAACAAACTTGCCAACAATACATGTAAGTATCAAATTATTTCACACACAATTTTCTATGCTACTAATATGAATATACACAAAACTTCCCCCATATAATTGATGTTGTCTAAAACAACAATTATAAACAAGTTGTACTTTTGAATTACAGCCTTCTTGGGTGCTATCCATGTACACACATCTGATTTATGTAAGGTAACAGCTTGCTAAACTGTTACTTACAACACGTACATTAGGCCTTACAAATAAGTTTAGCAAAGATATGTGTCATAAAATGTGGAATAATCGGAAGTCTACACTCAAATAATGACAAACATTCAAATTCCTTTCCCTGTTTAATAAGTCTATTATAAAAGTTCAGCAATGATGTCTGTCATCAAGATGTAAAAAAAATTAAATTAAACAAATCAGAAAGTTAGATTCATTATTTGTTACAAGTGGTGGGAATTGAATGGGTAGGAAAGAATGTGTAGCTTGTTTATTTCAAAAACATAATGACAAATCTTCCATTTCCAAAGCTCTCCGCCCAAAAAAAAAAAACCCACATGAATCATGCTAGTGTCAGAAACAAGTAACACTGAAATGCGCTCCTTCCACTACAGTTTGTGATAATACCCTAACATGTATCAGATATTCTTGATTTTACAAGTATGCATGATAAATGTAAGTTATGTAACTAACACTTTTTTTTTAAGGGTTAGACTAGAGCATCATTTTAAAAAAAAAGAACATGGATTAATTGCTGTGAGGAAAAATAAGTTCTACTGAATCATGTGAAACATTTATAATATGATTTGAAAAATCAGAGAAATGTTCAATGATTGCCTAATATTTTCTGTTAAGTACGCAGTCTGGAAAGAACAAACTGATTTGATACAAATATACTGTAGAGTCTCAAATGTATCATCGCAAGGACTTACATTTTCGTCTGTGAAAAAAAAAAAAAATGATATTGCAACACAATTATGGTACCAACATGCAAAACGACCTAGACTTGATACATTACATATTACAAACATTATCATAAGTCAATTACATCGGACAGTTTTCTTATCAAAAACAAATTATGTACATGACGGGGCATTCACAACAGTATACTTTGTATGTTTGTGCATGGGTATGTGTATTTACACAACAACTGGGACCAATGCATCTTTAGTTTATACATTCTTTCATACAACACTAAACACAATGACACATTACATACATGTATATACATAAATGTTCATATTTGTAAATTGTTTAATTCGTGTACTCAATTAATAACATTAATCAAGCAAGATACAGCATTTGCACCAGACTGATACATATTTAAAACATTCTTAAAATCATGCTTATATCATAACTACATATTTGAGAAAGTAGGGTTTAAGAAAGATTTTTTCGTATTTCAGAGGAAAATTGCAAGAGTCCATTGCCTATGGTGAGTTCACAAATGTCTATATCCCCAAACGATTACGGTATGTCCAGTAAAGAAAAGTGAGCAAAAGAAGATGGGGACGGGGGACTTCTAGACCAGTGGTATATTTCATAAAGTGTTGCAATCAATCGCAAAGTTGCAATTAAGCGCAAGCCTGAAAATATGCACATTTGAGCCAATCAGATTTGCTAAATTAAATGTAGGAGTATTTTCTGACTACAACTTTGCTATTCATGCAACACCCCCATTACTCTAGCTCTACTACTGACCTATAAAGTGCCCGAAATGCTTGTCTATTCAGAAGTTACATGTTATAAATCTAGCTCTAACCCTGAACAAACAAATTAACCTACATAGATGTGAGAGGGATTACCATAGGGTTAATATATGAATTTACTGGCAGTGTTCTCAAAAATTCCTGTTCCTTCAGAAATATATTTCGGTAGGTGAGGATACAATGCCATATAAAAAATAAAGCACCCAAGTACTAAATGCGTACATTCATTTGGAGGGGGAAATCTTAGCTGGTTGTTTGGAAATTTATGTCGTTTATACACACATTTAAATCTGAATATACAAAAAGACCTTGCAAAAGTAACCCTGAGTTTAGGAACCATACATAGAGTGTAATACTTTGTTGCTCATTTTCAAAATATTTATGGTAAAATATAAAATAAAAAACAAGAGTTTTTGGAAGGTTTTTATCAAAACTGAGCCGGATTCACATTACAAAGCTAGTTGTTGAAGTATAAAAAGAAAAATGCAAGTTAAATCCTTGGTAAATAGATATACATCTTCCGTTACAGTGCCAAATATACAAACTCAAGTAAATAACTCAATAGCAAGGCAGCTTGTGAAGTCACTAATATTGAAAATTTCGAATTTAACGCTTCATTTTGTTTTCCCCCATTTACTTTTTGCACACAAGATATACACACAAGAGAACCACTAGAGTTCTAAGTAAGTTTTGTGGATTTGAACAATGTAACTAGGTCCTTTTAAGTTTAACTCACAATCAAATAGACTTGACTGGGGTGTAATTGTCTTTCAGGTACAGAACCTTGTCACATCTAAATTAACAATCTTGGTCAGTGTGCTGCATATATATCCCAACCAACTCTGCCTCCTATCTTACAAATTCCCATCGAGTCAATACATGATACACCCGGTACCTGTAGCCAAGGGGTTTGTTAACCACAGCTTCACTAATTAACAGCAAATCCTGTCCCTTAATTAATTCTTCACCAACTTCCTCCATCATGGTCATTTTTAGAACTCCTCTTGTATAGATACATGTACATGCTCTGGGGGTGTTGCATGAAGAGTTGCAATTAATCGCAAGTCTGAAAATGCGCCCAAATGCGCAACGCTGATTGGCTATAATGCACACATTTTCTGACTTGCGTTTAGTTGCAACACTTTATGCAACACACCCCTGCTCACCCGTTACCTCATGGATACCTTTCTGATCAAACTTAGTTTTTTTTTATACACATTTACATTTTATATTCGCATTATATATTTTGTACACATATCCACATATTTTTTTCCATATGAAAGCATGATTTACAGCATTATAAAACAAAAAACATGAGTTGCACTTCCCAGTTGCTTCCTTACATTCAATAATAAATTACGAGATAATTTATGCAAATGATTCCATTTTTGTTTTATCTGGCCTTTCATTATTCAAAGCTTTTCACTGCCTGGCACAGAGCCAATAAGATTTATCTAGAGCCAGGGCCCGCTGAACTGCACAATATTTGTTGAAAAAATTGAATGTTTTTGTTGTTACTGTTAAATGTTTTACCTACTCCTAATCAAAATAATCATTGCTGCATTGTGAACAATGAACACATTGATTTAAACATTAGTAAGATACCACCTTTAATACATTAACTGCATATTTCACATTGCATTATTTAAAAACAGCACCAAATGGTGGGCTTCACAGTTCCATGAAGAAAATATTCAGACAAAATGTTGATGAACTGTACATCATCACCCTGAATCATTATAACTACTTTTTTATGACCTAATCTTAGATATTAAAAGCTTTGATGGACATGCAAATTCTGCAGAAAAATATGGGATTCAATATCAAAGCATTCAGACTTTTTGTCTTTTACAACACCTCAAGGTGAGTTTCATACCAATGTGATTTATTCAAGGAAACAGATGGGGTGGAAAGAAGATCAGGGCCCTGTTTCATAAAAAACGTTTCCAAGAAAACGTTTGATAAGAAAACGTTTAAGTGCCCAATTATTGTAACTAACAGCACTATATGGCAACAACAACAAAATGCTTGATGCTGATAGCCTAGTAGTTACAATAATTGGACATTTACAACTATTGGGAAAGTGTTATGAAACAGGGCCCAGAAGTAAGAGTAAAAGAGGGAGGGAGAGAGAGAGGGGAAGAAAGACCATCAGGCCCCATTACCCTAGCATAATAGATTACACAATGTTCAACGCATGGACCATCCATCACATTAATAACCTTTACAGCTTACAGTGCTCCTCTTCCATCTGACTACGGTAAGTAAATGGAATTTCTATTGGCCATATGACCCAATACAGTTGAAACAACGATCAGCTTACATTTGCCCAAATAAATAAATGTACTCTCCACCAATTGATTCCAAACGATCCAATACAGTTTGAACAATGTTTAGCTTGCAACTGCCAAAGCATTGGTTGGAATACTCGTCATATGCCCTGATACAGTGAACACAATGTTCAGCTTACAATTGCCGAAGTACATGAACTCTCTGCCATATGATCCAATACAGTTTACACAATGTTCAGCTTACATCTTACCAACCAAAGAAAATGGGCTTCCAGACAGCACAATACTCAACAGTCCAGCTTTTACAATGTACCTGTACATCTTTGAATGGACTGAACACATGATGTATCATGACGTAACAGCAGCCATGTTACTTAGTAGACCTGCTTCAAAATCGTCGCTATCACTGCCATTTTCACTCTTGTATCATCTACAAAATCGTTGTCTTGCATCTTTGCACAAACGAAGATTGTTCTTTTGCTTTCAATTGCCATTCCACTGCCATTTTCACACTTCTATCATCTACAAAATCTTTGTTCTACCGTCCTTGCCAAAACCAAGAATATTTGTTGGCGGTGCCGTGCAGTGTGTTAATGCATGATACATATTAAGGTTAGTTAAGCTGGTGTTGTACATAACAGCATCACACAACCTGCGTGAATGATCAATTCAACGAATCCTTCGATCAGAATGGTGTGTCAAATGTAGCCGGACAGCAAGATGGTATGGCTGTGGTGCCACATATACACAGGCCCGTTACTGTTGCTGCGAGAGGTGTAGATTCAAAGCGTCGTTCCATCGAGCCGGTGGTGACACATCATAGCTGTATCTACTATTTACAAACATGCAGGCCTGCGAGAATCGTGAAATTGCTTGAATCGTTTTTGAATAAGTACTATGAAATAAATAATGATTTAATAGCGAATTGCCAAAACGTGGCCCTCATGTCAGCTGGTCGGACGATCTCCTCTGGCCCGTGGTGCGCTTCGATGTCTGGCGGGTGGAATGGCGGAGGGATCTAGCCAACGCCTATTGGCATGCAAAAGAAAAATGGAGAGAGAGAGAGAGAGAGGAGGCAAACAAAAGAAAGCAAAATTAAACATGACATGCAAACTCATATGAAGTGATGCAACTATTAGGGGTGTGTTTATCAACACCTTTTTAAGCCCATGATCGGCATTTGCAAACGTGTTTCAGGCATTAATGCTAATCTTTGTAGTTCATACGTGTATGCAAGCGCATTTTCATACCTAATAAGCCCCTCTGTTTTGAAACAGAATCACTGAAACAAGTGCGTTTTCATATGCAAGGAGCCAGGATTACCTTTCGCAAGAGATGAAAAACAGACTGGTTCTGATACACCGTTTTATGCTCCTGTTTCTACGAAAGGTATTGAAACACTCTTTTTAGCAATCTTTTCAGGTAGCAAAATATTGATAAACACACCCTATAATGCACGATGGATAAAATGTAACTGAAATAAATCTATAGAATCTATAGAAGGGATGGAAGAATTAGAATTTAAATATATAAATGTTGAATGTGAATTCAAAAATGTGGCGTATGGAAAATGAACCATTTTGTGAACGCTTAACTATCTAGTCAATTATGTCAGTGTAAGCTACATAAATTATATAAATCTACATCGATATTTGTAAGTAAAGATGACAGAATTCATTTAGTTGTGGAAAATGAAATTTGAGTGCGGCAAATTTACTGTTTATATTTTTTCTAAGATTGCATATATGGAATAATTCATACAGTACCAACAATGTAAAGAGTAATCTCTCAAAACTTTGTAACATTTGATTAATGAACTATTCATCATTATTAAAATGCTAATAGAAATTTTAAAAATTAAGTAATATTACTGGGTAAAACAGGGAAAAAACATGGTGCATGTTAGTGAAATAAAATAAAATAAAATAAAATCAAGATCAATAATCCCTTCCTATTAAAAAGCCTACTTTATTTATATAATTGTGACAGCAACATTGTGTGCACCTTATCAGTAATATCACTACTGCCTTTATATACACACACCACAGAAATGAGTACATTTTATACACTTTACAACACTTAACAAAACACTGACATACATGTACACAACATCTTATTCCTACTGTTTATGATATTCACACATATTTACAAGTACTTGACATTTATACAGTAACACATTTGTTTATAATGTATTTATTATTTTGTTTCCATCTAAACTATTTCAATACAGTAACATTGATCTTAAATGTTAAAGCTTCAAAGCCACATACATAACAGATATAGTTAAAGCTCCCTCTTTTACCTCTAAACTATTTCAATACAGTAAATTGTGTTATTAAAGCTTCAAAGCCACATCAAATTAACTATATATAGTAGCACCGTGCAGATTATGTTTTACTAGATTATTTTACAAATAACACATTATCACATTGGCAGTGAACTATATCATATTATTTTTTGTTAACTTTCCTTTTTATAATACTACCCCTACTTTTACTTACATTCTACATACTAAGTATTCTTTCTTTGGGTTTAAATTTCAGACAAAGGTGTTTTCCAGAAAGTTCTTGTCCTAATAAAGCGAACCAGCCGCTTAGGTTTTAAGGAGATTTGTAAGAAGATAACAAATAAATGTACATGCAAATAATGAATATTGGTTTTCTCCCTCCCACTTCCCCTTCACAACATTGCACAGAGAGAAATACCATATCTTTTATACATAAAGTCTATTTATGATACATTTATTAAAGGGGACCACCAGGCAAAGGACAACACATTATCATATGTTTTGGTACCGTTTTGTGATATCAAATAGATACCCAACATTTTGCAATGGGTTGTGTAATTCATAAACAAAGCAATTAATTTCCACCACTTACGGAACCACGGCTATCTCGTGGTTCCACACGGGCCAGGCATTTGCGAGTGCGCCAATGCAATTCACGCGTACGTCAATAGAATCCCGGATGATTCGTTCACTCTGCATAGAGCGCCGCTGGCTCTGCTCGCATAATAGTCTGCGCATTCAGACCGCACGACCGCATGGCTGAGAATGGTGATGCGTTTTCCAATTATATATTTTTTCTGAAAACATATTTTTGTGAACTTATTGAAGGAATGGAATACTAAAGATGTTACCTTTCTATGAAAAGATCATTATTTTTGGGTGGTGGTACCCTTTAAAGATCTATCACCAAGGTATAAACTGATTGTGATTTAAAATTTGTACAAT
The DNA here is from genome assembly GCA_037951105.1 of Echinarachnius parma. Classification (NCBI taxonomy): domain Eukaryota; kingdom Metazoa; phylum Echinodermata; class Echinoidea; order Clypeasteroida; family Echinarachniidae; genus Echinarachnius; species Echinarachnius parma. The sequence continues at coordinate 115,324 of JBAMJV010000828.1, forward strand.
CTTACATCTAAACACTCATTACTGCTTGCTAACCATGACTTACTCATGCAATTACACGATCTTTTATTTATACACTATTCATGCAACACAACTTGACACAAATCATTTAATCAAATTGAGCCAAATGCTGGCATTTTCGCTTAGTGTTTACTGATAGGTGCATAATTCCTGTCACTTCTAGTTGCATTTTTTTCCTCTTGGATATCACTAATAATGGAAATAATCAATGTCTTTTAGATCATTTCCATCTGTTTTGAATAACCACTGGAGGCTGCCATGTTTTTCAACTGTACCATATGTTGAGTGTTAATTAGATTTTTTTTTTTTTATCCTGATGATATGGTGTGACCTGGCCAGTACACCGAAGGCCCGGGAGATATAAGTTTTGGAATGTGCATGCACTCACAAGAAGAGCCTTCTGACAGTAAAATTAGAAAGCAAATAGTGCCAGAGGGTGATATCCCCACAAACACTTGTTTTCTTCTTGGTAGCCCTGACTTGTAAAATATAATATCCAAATAATGTTAGTTTTGGTTAAGTTTTAATACAGATATTGAGTCTTATTTGCCTTAGATCCCAGATCATCCCCCGACCTTCAGTATACCAATAGGCTGTAGCCGTGCATTTGCAGCCATCACCATATGTCTGTAACTTTGTCTGTTACTTTTTCTGTTACCTCTTGGCGCCGGGTCATCTGTCTCTGACTCAGGTTTTCTGTCGACGCATAGCGCCCTCCCCTGCTGGTGGTGGTGGCCAGGTTCTCTGTGGATGCGTGGCGACTGGACGGTCTGGTGGACGATCGCAGGGACGTTGACCGGCGAAGAGATGGCGGCCTCTCCATGTCGCTGCTCTCGCTGTCCACATCCATCGGAGGGTGTGGTTGCTGCATCGACGTCGTCATCGTGGCCTGGGTGGTGTTGCGGCGTGGTGATGATCGTGGCTTGGCACGGGGCTTGGCCTGTGGCGCCGTGTGGTACTCCTCACCGAGGATGTAGTCCAAATCCTTTTCACCCAGGTCGACTTCCCCCCACTCGTGATCATGGTCGTTGTCGGGTTGGTAGTCGCGTTGGAACTGGCCTATGTCCTTGCGGCCCCACTCACCGCCCTCTATGTACTGGCGCTGTTCAGCTTCATGCTCCTCTCGCAACCGGTTGTCTAGGCGATCCAGGCTGTGCAAGAGGTCGCCACGGGTTGACTCGCCATAGTCCAGGTCATGCACTAACATGGGGGAAACCAAAGTATATAGATTTATTTAATAGGTCTTTCAATGACAAAGTAATGCTGTTATCCGATCCGGATCCGATCCGAGATCCCGGCGGTAATGGCTTCCGAGCCGATTCCGAGACGGATCCGAGAAATATTTTTTCTCGGTAGAAAATATCGGAAGATTTTGCCGACCCATTTTCTCCAGTGATAATTGAACATGTGTATGTTTGACAGTCCATTAAGTAGTGTAATTTAAATAAGAAATGGGGAAATCAATATTGTTTACTTTATGAGTGGTTATTTTGGAGAAATTCATGGTTCGTCAGTTCGTTTTGCAGTCGAAAATTGAACAGGATGCGCGAAATTGCTAGTCATTTGAACGATGTTGTGGACGGATGTGCAATCAAAGTTACGCCGATACTCGAGGGGAGACGTCTGTTGGATGTCTGTATGATCGAGCTAATAAGCCAGTGCATTCAAAATGTGGCTCTGAATACGTTTTATTGTCATTTGCACATTTAAAAATGTTCTGATATTCTACTTACATGATTTCTTGGCGTTTGATAGCTGGGCGGAAACAAAAATATGCCCCTAAACAATGAAAACAATTGCGCAAAATATCGAAAAAAAATTACTACACCGCTCCCGTTTGCTTGTATAATTGCGTGTGCAGATATAGATCCGCCGCCTGAATTCCCCAATTTTCGGCGGATGGATCTCGCGTAAGAAAAAACGTTCACCATAACACACGCAAAGTAATACGACCAAATTAACGCCTAATAACTTGTTGCATGTGCATGCAAGCTATAGCTAGCTAACTCATTGGAGTTCTCTCGAGGCCTAGCCGTCCGTAATCCGATTTTTTTCTTTGGAAATATATCGATAATTCAGCAGTTTTGTCTTTGATTTGGGGGGTTATTTTGTATTCTGTTCGGCTTTCAGATGCCATGTTATCATGTAAGTAGATTACCAGAATTGTGTGGTTCCCTAAAAGGGTAATTTATAGCCGATTTTTGAGGGCAGTGGCCCGGCAGTGGCTCACAAACGCGGTTTTCCACGCGATTGGCGGGTTGAGTTTCTGTGAAACGTGTGGTGCGATGCCGAACAAACCATCGAAAAAATACTTTTCTTGCGAAACTCTGAATAATCTGAATATTATTTTTCCGTAAAAATTGATATGTACATGCCTCGAAACGTCATTATTATTAATATTTTTGCCATATAAAACAAGAAAGATGAGTCTACAACGCTGCATTTTTTCAGAGCAAATTGCAATATTTTTTTTCTCCGAGATCCGATCCGATCCGAGATCTCGTTAGCGATATAGAATTCTAACGATCCGAGAACGGGCCGGGATTTTTTGTTTACCTAACAGCATTATGACAAAGTATGTGTAAATATGTCTAATATCCACAGAGCTACAATACACTGTACAATATCACTGTATATATGCTATCGACTCAAGCATTCATGCTTATGATAGTTTGCCCCTGCATTTATTTTGATTATTTGCATTACATTCAACTGATTTAAGTTCTGAATTATATATATATATATGTATTTTCTTTTGATATCAAATGTCACATTTTATGTTAATCAATTATGTTATACACTTGTATTGTTATTTGAATATGTTGATTTTGATTTTTCTTTAATAAATGCAGAAAAACATCTGCTAAAAATTTTTTTTTAAAATCAGATTAGACAAGCATTTACAATCGGTGTGATTTCACATACATCTTAATTTATCTTTTTGTTTTCTAAATGAGAGAGCACAGTTACTGGCCATCTAACTAATTTACCCTTTACTTTGTGATTGGCAAGCAACGTCTAACTTTGGGTTTACATTTACCAAATGCCTGGAGATGTTCTGTAAAGGCATGTTTTCACCAAGTGATAGGATCAAACAAGAATCAATGCCTTATCCTAATTCTTTCAATATACCCATTATAGCAGCATTGCATTTGGTGGGCCCAAGATTAAATCTTACTGGCTTTGGACGAGCATGCCAGTGTCAAAGGCTATATTATGAGTCCTAACTAACAATTGCAAAGTACTGCAAACCACATCCCTGTGATTGTGATTGTCTGAAGGTGATTCTGATCATCTTGGTGTTTAGGCTGGGCCAGATTTGAGCCCTTGGGGCTGGGCTAGATTCAAGCCCAAGCCCAGACAGTTGTTACATTGTAGATGCAGACCTTGGGTGTAGCTCACAACATTGTGATTATCTGAAGATGATTCTGATCATCTTGGTGTTTAGGCTGGGCCAGATTTGAGCCCCTGGGGCTGGGCTAGATTCAAGCCCAAGCCCAGACAGTTACATCGTAGATGCAGATCTTGGGTGTAGCTCACAACATTGTGATTGTCTGAAGGTGAGGTCATGGTCCAAGGAAATTGGCTAAACTTGTTAATTTCTTTCCTGGAGTAGAGCTCCTACATTCAATTGGGATGTCCATGTTGTGAATTAACTAAAACTCAATTAAAATACCCTTTACAAGTGGGTTCATATAAAAGTTGGTTCTGTCGATCACACCAGCATTTTTATTAGTTTGTTTTATTTATTTGTATTATATTTTAAATATGTATCATGTATCTTCATAAGTAGATTTATCAGGGTTAAACACAAATTGTGTTGCTATTTTCGGACCGTTACTATTATTAAAAATTAAATATAAACATTTTTAAAAAATCGTACTACTTGGCAGCTCTGCTTTAGCCAGAGTATGGTAGCGCTGCTTCTGGAACAATTCAAATTGATAAGCTCGGTGTGAAAGGGGAACACAGGTTTAGTTATGACAGGACGGGAGGGAAGTGAGAGTAGACGGCCCAAAGACTGCTTTCTCATGCTCTCCTTAAATATCTATCCTGAGAAATCTATGGCTGCGTTCTATCGGCAATGTGCAGTACACTAACATTAAACAATCTCAACTGGTTATGGTAAATAAGACTCATCCCGAGCTGCTTTGAGCTTGGTAAGCTCGTCTTCGTACTACATACAATGTAGGTGGCCAGGTTCACCCGTTAGGCTGAATGATTATAGTTTTATACTTACAATCTGGCGTGAGAAGACTGCCCACGTCATCAGTCTCATCCCGAGCCGCTTTGAGCTTGGTGAGGTCGTCCCGGGGGCGGTCGCTTCCCTCCAGGGACTGCTTCCTGATGTCCTCCTGCTGGTCCTCTGGGAGGACACCTGCTGAGCCTGCAGCGATGGCGGCAATCCCGGAGTACGTCTTCAGCTGATCCAGCAGCGAGGAATTACCCTGATTAGTGTAATTTAATGAAAAATTATAATTATAATGATTGTAATCACAACAACAACCATATAATAATAATAATATCAATAATAATTACAATTATTATAATAATAATAATAATTATGATAATGATAATAATAATAATATTTATAATAATAATAAAAATAATAATAGTAATAATAGTAATAATAATAATAATAATAACAAATAACAAATATTTTTTTTTAAATAGAAATAATAATGGAAGTGGTATTAGGAGAAAGGTGGAATATATAGGATCTCACGGACAAAGCAAACAACTTTACAACCAATAAATAGTCATAATATACTGCAGAGACACAAGTATTGCGCCAACATAATATATTTATTGGGTAGTATTCAACGATAAAACTTCATCAAAACAACGCATAGACATAGTGATGAACTCTGTTCTTCAAATGTACTACACTATATGTTACTGCTATGTTTGAACACTTTCTGATACACTATTTTTGGAAAATGAATTCAAGCAGGACAACATTGAAACAAAGAGCTCTAGCAGAAGCTGCATAAATCAGCAACACGTGTGCTTCAAATGTAATTTCCTGATACTAGCTACGAGTAGGAGGGTATTAGCCTACGTAAGTGAGTTCAGGTACTGATGGGTATGTACAAGTACGTACATACAAGTACGTACATGCATGCATGCCACAATGGAAAATGCAGGGAACTTTGTTTTTTCTTAACTTTTTGATTTTTACTCAACAATTAAAGGACAACAAAATACTCTCAGTTTTAATGTGAGTGGCTGCTTATAACATGTACATGTATTGTATACAAAACCTGGCATACATGCTATTGTTTTGATATGGATTAAATCAAACATAAGGAGCAAACAAAATACTGGGCTCCATCGTGTTAAAAAACAAACATCAAATTAGATGGTTAGATAAAATAGCATGCCACACCATGACAAACACTACAAAATAGAATTTAACAAACTGTACAACCCCAGTACAATTCAGAAATACAGTAGCTTTGGAAAAGGGCTAATGCCGGGACGATGTGATGTGATGTGATGACTATCTTTCACTTATAAAGGTTAGAAGGAATGGGTCAAGAGTAAATCAAAATAACTGGCCTTTGGCTCACAAAGAAAATGGTTGCAATATAAAGTTATGGATAATATTGTAAAAGTTCTCCAGCATATCTGGCATAACTATGAAAGGTCAGCTGGGCAAGTTGATGACTATCTTTCACTCATAAATAAATAGAAAGTAGAGGGTCAAGAAAAAAGAAAAAACCCACAAATAATCAGATATGAGTCCTTCGCATCAATTAGACAAGCATAACTCAACAAAACAACACATCCACTATAGACTACAATGAAGATGAACAATAACAAAACTGACCCCAAAAAGATAAAGATAAACCCATATGATACAAGCGTACTACTAGGTTTGGAAAGCTGTCATAATTGAAAGCATCGTGAGTATATATCAGGGATTACACACTAAAATGATTGCTTGTTGCAAAGATTGGATAGTATTATTTCCTCTAACCCTTGTTAGAAACTAAAAGAGCAAGTCTCTAATTCTTAGCAACGTAATACAAAAATAGCCTTAGCATGAAACTAAGCTAGCGCTAGCAAGGTTTAATGAACATGGGCCCAGGCTCCCAAATATGACTTTGATACATTTTTGTCACGTTGTCAGTGTTAGGACAGCTGTAAATTATCATCAAAGGCAAGGTCCATGTAATTTCGATACAACACAAATGTAAACAAAGATATATTTTGACACAACACAGACAAGAGAGTACAAGAACCGACAGCCAAAAGAAGCGACTAATTTAAAAATTGGCAACTAATGCTATAGATAGGAGAGAAAAAATGTATGCTGAACACGAGCACAGACAGCAGATTTTATCAACTGAAAATGTCATTCTGTGGGTATAAACGTCACACAGATGAAATTAAACTGAGACTCGACTGTGCTAGCTGGCACAAAATCATCATAATTACCGGTTTATAATGAAGGTGACATTCACAGACAAGAATGAGACAACAAATATTATTATTAACTAGTATGGCTGCGTTGCACACTAAAGTTATGATTTGCATCCTCCTATTTAATGCTTTAATTTGAAGAAAAAGATGCCTTTTATTAAACATTTAATTTCTAGTATTAGCAATATTTTTCATGCATCCAAATATTTGAATCTAAACAAAAATTATTGGCACAAAACCAACATCAGAATGATTTTGATATAAAAGTAAAATGGCTTTGCAGTGCATCAGAGACATATTAGATGTTAAGTTAATCCTACCATAATTGAAAAGTATTTAAATCAATTAGAGATTACAAAAAGACTTTATAGCATTACATTCAAATATTTCATTACAAAAAAAATGCAGGCACCATAATTGATCCTTTGACATGCAAATCTGTTGCATCGAGCTTTATTATCCTATCCTGTGCATTTAACCCCTAACATACCCTTATCAAATTGTTGTTGATACTTGATATGAAGAAAGTTTTTATAAAGCCTGCACAGTGAACATTCATATCATTCAACTGGCTTTGCATGAGCACAGTAAAGTTTGTTGACCTTTTCCCCAGACCGTGCTACAAATCTGATAGCATTCCCCCTGATCTATGGGATAGGGAAAGACTTCTAAGAGTCCCTCGCACATCTCTGGTGATACCTTGCAACAGCTGTGTTTACCAAGGGAAACTGCATGTAAATGCAGTTCAGATGAGTATCTGCTGCACATCACATACATGTATGGCTATGTATGGGACTTAACTATTTTGAATTATTCAATAGGAATGAATTATACCACACAATAGCTGAGTTTAACATTTTTAAAAAATGTATGCATTTCTCTACATATCTAGTATGATACAATCACAAAAAGGCCACAACTGCAAAATTAAACATTATCAATTTGAACCCTTGGAAACAAAAACAAAAATTTCTAGAAGGCATACTACCATGAAGTACTCTCACTAGTATAGATCTATGATCTGTTTGCACTTCCTTTTATTCAGTCGGGGCTGATTTTTTCATTCACCCCCCCCCCCCCCCCCCTCCCCCACCAATTAAATTTGCACACATATTGTATATGCCAGTGCATGTAAGATACAGTTTTCAGCAAGTAAAGACAACATTTCAGAAGGGAAAAATTGCATTGTGATTAAAAGTTTCCAAATGTTTCTTCTAAAAAAATAATACAGATGAAGTCCATGCCAATAAAACAGCAAACATAATATAAAATTCTACATGCTGAAGAATGCAAAGGTAAACATATATAGTAAATCAAGTTATTTAGCCAAAACCATTAGCAAAATTTGGACACTTTGGAATGTGGATAAATAGAACAACTCAGGGAAATAAAGATTTTCACAACTAAAATACAACAATTTCACCAAAACACACTTCCTACAAAAAAATATTTCCACGGTCACACTAAATATAAGGAAAGACGGAGTGGTGTAGCCAGGAGTTTTGCAGGGGGGGGGGGGGGGGGGCGTCAACCTGCCAGGGCATACACGAGAGCCGTTTTGGGCCTGCCTTAAGGCATCTAGCAGGGTTCCAAGGGGCAAAGCCCCCACAAGCTTTTGGATTTTACCAAATCAAACTATGGGCGAACAAGTAACAGCAACTACAAAAAGGCCTGGGGGGGGGGGGGGGGGGGGGCTCAAGCCCAGGAGCCCCCCCCCCCCCCCCTCACTTTGCAAGTGGGGAGACTGGGAGAACTGACAGGAAAGACAGCACACTTTATAAAATACAACTACTGCCAAAAATTGACCAAATAATATGTCATGTATAATACATAATTTCACACATACACATATATACAAATCATAATTTTCTGACAAGTTCAAATAAATTAACTAATTCACAACATCAGGCACAACTACTTTTTACTGAAATCTCAAGAACAGTGTGTTGAATTGTAGATCTATATAATAAGCATAATTTATAATTTGGGTAAGTAAATGGTCCTTCCATGGTGTGCCTAATAAACACAAATTATCAAGCACCATGGAACTTTTGGAGAACACAAAACTACATCTAGTTTGCATTCAAGCTCACCCTCTTAGCTGGTGATATATCCTGGTGGCAGACGAAAGAAAAGTGTGAAAAACAAGAGAACATGATTCAAGGGATGTCATAGGAACAGTGTGAAAAACAAGAGAACATGTTTTAAGGGATGTCATAGGAAACAGTGTGAAAAACAAGGGAACATGTTTTAAGGGATGTCATAGGAACAGTGTGAAAAACAAGAGAACATGTTTTAAGGGATGTCATAGGAACAGTGTGAAGAATAGGAGAACATGTTTTAAGGGATGTCATAGGAAACAGTGTGGAAAACAAGAGAACATGTTTTAAGGGATGCCATAGGAACAGTGTGAAAAACAAGAGAACATGTTTTAAGGGATGTCATAGGAACAGTGTGAAAAACAAGATAACATGTTTTAAGGGATGTCATAGGATCAGTGAGAAAAACAGGAGAACATGTTTTAAGGGATGTCATAGGAACAGTAAGAAAAACAAGAGAACATGTTTTAAGGGATGTCATAGGAACAGTAAGAAAAACAAGAGAACATGTTTTAAGGGATGTCATAGGAACAGTGTGAAAAACAAGAGAACAAGTTTTAAGGGATGTCATAGGAACAGTGTGAAAAACAAGAGAACATGTTTCAAGGGATGTCAAAGCATACAAATAATGACTGATGGGTACTGAATGAACAGAGTGATTAGAAATATTACAAGGGATGTTTAGGATATATTGGATAAGATTCCACTAATGAATATAATATGATATCAATGAAGAAAATATGCTATTAACTGTTTATTAAAACATAACTGTCTATATTGTGTTTAATGAAGAAGAGGATGGTATGATCTACATCACTTATATATTAAAGTACATGTAGATGTATACAAGCAGAATCAGAGAGGAGAAATTTATAGCAAATTTCAGAGAAGAAATATAACATTTGGATAAAAAAGATTTATCAACTTCTTTCATGTTAAGGCATAGAGAAGAAGTGGTGAGCATTGCTTGAAAAAATGTGTTCATATTTCAGGGATCCTCTGCATACATGTTGTGTTAAATGAACTACCACATAAAACTTTTAGTTCATGCACTAATCTACTGTACATAGAAGTGACTAAAAATGTCTGAAGCAGTTTGCAAATATTAATGATTTCTTTAATAAACAAATTCAAAATATACAATATATACATGTATATGGCTGGTGTAAAAGGAATTAATATGATAGTCACACATATCATAGTTTTATGGTTATATCCTGTATAGGAAGATAAATATAGTGATTCACAAAAGCACTGTTTGAATGATTAGCTTTTTATTATTATTATTTTTCAAAGCTGCAGTACCGTAATTGATAGTGTTACATTGACATAAAGTTACCACATAGTGGCAAGGGATATACAAATGAGACCGCATGGAAACTAATTTTTACCACTAGTGACGCACATGAACATTTGAAAAATGTAATGACTTCATTTCGCAGCCAAAAAAAGGACAATTTCTCAATATTTTTAGAACAAGAGGATAAAACCTGGTAGGAATATCCTATTGCCCTTCATAACTGACCTTTAAATAACATTTTCAATCGCACCATCAGATACAGTGTAGTACTAAATAAGCTTGCTTTTTTGTTAGTGATGATGTTGTTGTTGTTGTTATTGTGGGCATTGAAACATAAACAGGAGTATGTCGGTTTGTGTATACCAGTTTTAAGCATGTTCTATTGTCAGTTTAGAATTTGTGCATGATGTAATACATGTTTGGGTGATATTGTTTTTAGCTGAAAGGACAATAAAGCACGTAGTGATTAACAATGTTTTGTTTTTAATTTGTCAGGTTATCATGACAATGGCAGATGTTTTGCCCACATCGATTCTCAAAATTTGCTGAAAAATAGATTAGAATACTAGATTAGGATGTCTAAACAGCACAACCGCCAAAGGGAAAAAGAAATGCCATGTAAGGAACAGTCTAATCAACCAGTTAATCAAGCACATTATATATAGAATATATATGCAAGATGTATTAGTGAATGCACAACAAGACAAGAGTTATCCAACAAGCTATTTTACAAGATATGTTTCTCAGCATTAATGGGGACCACCAGGCAAAGAACAACACATAATTATATGTTTTGGTACTATTTTGTGATATCAAATAGATACCCAACATTTGCAAAGGGATGTGTAATTCATAAACAAAGCAATTGATTACTACCACTTACGGAACCACTATTATTTCCTGGTTCCGTACGGGCCACTCATTTGCAAGTATGCCAATGCTATTCACGCGTACGTTTGGAGACAATAGAATCCTGGACGATTCGCTCGCTTTGAACAAAGTAGTCTTTGTACATGCAGACTCATTAATGCATGCTTTAGAATGGTGATGCATTTTCCAATTATATATTTTTTTTGTGAACTTGTTGATGGAATGGACTACTAAGGATGTTACCTTTCATTTATAAGAATATATTACTTTTGGGTGGTGGTACCCTTTAAACCATAAACTGAATTCTCATAAAGGGTTAAATATATCCCCAAGCTATTTCAGTCCATGGGTACATTTATAAAAAATGATTTTGCCTGGAAAATCCTCCTAAAAAACTGTCTTGGTTGGAAGTCCAAGCTCACCCACCATGGGACCTAAAACAACCATGCTATTGCCCATTTGAAAACATCGCTGAACGAGGCCTTTTCTCCACAGATCCATGCTACTTTTGGAACTCGCTAACTGCAAATGTGCAGTTTTACGCTCTACAAGGGACACATACATCTATAGCAGAGCTACCAACATTGAAATTCAACAATCAGGAAGATTTAGGGAAATTTCATCAGAATTCTGGGAGATATATATCAAATGCATAAAACATAAGCCTAAGGACAATATTATTTCAATAATCAGGAAGATTGGCTGATGGGATGAAATCCGATGCATTATTAGTCTCTTGTAAAATCAGAAAACCTTGGCAGCTCTGCTATGGGAACTCAAGGCGATTAAACCCTGAAATAATAACTCTTTTTTTGTGTTTTGTTATATACAAGGGCCTCATAATTTTTGTTTGTTAATGAGAGTTCAATGCAAAACGAATTTCAGAGTGCTATTTTCATGCAGAAAAGCAATCTTGTATAAACAGCATTTATAAGATCAATAGCTTGGATGGTAGGAATTTTTGAGCATTTTGGACCAATACAGTACTCCGAAAGGCAATATTATTGGTGTCTACTGCCATACTAATGGTACCAAATGTACAAGGCCATAGAGAGCAACAGGAAAGTTATGAAATAGTTTGATACGAGATACAAATATTCATGAATTATTTCAAACATAGGGAAACTGACCAGAAATATATCATATAAATGTAAATGGTTCATAATTATTCTGTATGTATTATCAGAATTTGTCATAAGTTTTCCACTATCGCCATATAAATATAAGGTGATCCATACTTTTTTTAATACACTAATATCAAAAGGTAAGACAGTTAGTTTCATCCATTCACCAAGGGGCTGGTAGTATTCAATAGGCAACATACTAGCACATTTTTTCATTATTTTTTTTCAAGCATACTGGATTTAGTGCACACATCCATGCAGAAAGGAAAATGATGACATTCGGAACTTGCCTCTTCTTCGGACAAGAACGATCTAAATTTACGCGCACGAATCAATAGTATCGGTGCCTGAAATGAAATGAAATCAAACAAAAAATGTGAAATACAGTCAATATTTGTTGCATAAAACCAATACTTCACAAGCTCAAACGATCCTCCTGTCCTAAACATGCACATGGTCCTGAATGAATATACTTGGTTTTTTCTAATGTTTTCAAATATTACGTGATGATTAATGTCCATCAGGCATCAAGATGCAAGTCTTTTCATTTCAAGTTTTCTACAAGATATCATTTATAAAAACAGACTGCTGCTATTTGTTTTATTTTATTTTCGATATAAAAACAACTACAAACTAACCCATTCATTCATGTGAGGCAACTGATATTTGCATGTATTTTTCTTGAACTGATAATTTAGAAAAGTATAACTTATCCCATTTAGGTTCAGTCCCCCAAATACCCAGGCTGGGGGTTTAAGGGGATTGCAAATCATACCAAAATCAATTTGTCTTGCATGGATTAAAAAGAATGCAATAAATGAGAGGAAATTGAGAAATAATATGAAATAGTTGGCACATTATGTAATAAGATGTATGCTTTTTTCATATCTACTGAAGACGAGTCCAGTGTATTATCTAGACAAAATCAAGTTGTTAAAGTTGTTGCATGTGGGGGGGGGGGGGCAAAAATAGGGGCTCTGAACATGCTCATAGGGGCTCTCAACATGCTCCAAAAGAGCTCCCAAATATCATAAAACAGCGGCTGTATTTGTAATTTAGAAATCAATATATATATATATAAACTATATTTGGGAGTTGGCTGCAAGCTAGAGAAAAATCCCATGAAACATAAAATGTTATATTCATTCCTGCAATAAAATAGGAGCTGCACATTGCCAATCTTATTTTGACAAAACTTCTTTTTCAGTTTTCATTGTGAATGTATTTGTACGTCTGTTAGTGTGTATATAACTGAAAAGGAGCAACGAAAATGGGATAGTGGCCTAGGGCCACTAGAAATTAGCTTTGGGCCACCAAATTTCATTGATCAATGCTAAATTTTACTGTCCCAAACAAGCAACCAAATATAACATTTACAATTGTTCGTGTGTTTCTGTTTGGGGCCACCAAATTCAGGTTTTGGACCAATGGAATTGGAAAAATCTTGTTTTTACTGGCCCGACTGGGCCACAAGGCAAAGTTTATATTCGAGCATAGGATATGTATGTCATATATAGTATTTGACATAACCATCAACCTTGAAATTATGGCAAATAGAGGCCCATCATTACTTCAAATTGGTATTAATATATAAATGGATATTGCTTTATTTATTTCCCGCTCTTGAAGAGCCCCATTCATTAGGGAATAGAATCTATGATTCAGCAAGGAAAGGGCAAAGAGATCTCCTCAATTACAATCTGCAAATTGGCAACAAAAAGGCAAAGACATCTCATTTATAATCTGCAAATTGGCAAGAACAAATTATAAAAGTCGTCTCATTTATAATCTGCAAATTGGCAAGAACAAATCATAGAAGTCATCTCATTTATAAAAAGCAAATAAGAAATAAAAAGCAAAGAAGTCATCTTATTTATAATCTGAACATGGTCAAGAAAAAAAGTAAAGAAGTAATTTAATTTCTAATCTGCAAATTGGCAAGCAGACAGAAAGCAGCACATTGTAAATTTAATGCAATGCAGGGATCAATCCTTTCCTTTGCCCTATAGATTCATTCTCCAGAAGTTCATGTAATGTTGGGTAGACAACGATACATTATGCATGCACGAAGAAGCCACCCACAGCTATCAACATATCAAGTATCAATACACCACCAGCACCATCTCTAGTCCCCATCCCCCCAATGGCCCCCGACACTGTGCGCATAAAATATATACTGCAAGTCCTTAAAATGTGCACAAGATGGATGAATTTATCTATAAGAGGAGCTCGTAAAAGGTTTCCTATCATGGTCTTTGGTAAGTTCTAGAAGTGTAAGTGAAGCTCAAGTATTTGTATCACCATAGCCATAAAGATGTCTGCATACGCCCTAGTCTTCATTTAACAACCCCCACCCCATTGCCCACACACTATACATTATTCTGATAAGTGTGCAACAGATGTTTGTGTGGCAAAAGTGTGGCAACAATTTGTGAGCAGTGGTAGAATGCCCTGCTTATAAAATGAGAAATTTTAACCCCAGGAACATGACAAAAAAATAGGTTTACACATATGCTCATAAATGCAATTTAGGAATGCATGTACACAAATAAAATACACACACTGAGCTCATAATGGCTTGTTATTCTTCCCTGCAGTAAAGGTGTTTTGTGAAGCTCACAACAACAAAATTGCCACAAGGCATTGAAATCCTTATCAAATTGTAAGCACATGTTTGCTCTAAGTCAAATTTCATATTGGAGGGAATGTACATTATTAACATGTGTCTGCACCACTGGCAATGACGTAGTTTAACATTTCTACAAAACGCTGAGAAGGAAAACAAATGTATCGATATAATAATAGTCTTTAAGACTTCAGATACGGATACCGTACATTTCACAAGAAAGGCATCATTAAAAACATTTTTATACATCACTGATACCTGACGCGCTTTTAAGAAAATCCCTCAAACTGTACTTGTAACATAAGCATCTTTTGTAGGTTACTACAATCAGAATTGCTACTCATTCCGATCCATCATCAATAAAGCATCCCAAGGCAAGGCGGAAGCTCAATGTTATATATGCAAAATTGATCTCAAGTTATCTTCATGCTTTCTGACAATGCCTGATGCCTGATCATGGGCAAAAAATGCATTTTGTTTTTCTCTCAAGACATATGATCAGCTGACTAACAACAGTAGACTTGTACTTTGATAGTCATCTAAAATTGATCTCAAGTTATCTTCATGCTTTCTGACAATTGCCTGATCATGAGCAGAAAAAGCATTTTGTTTTTCTCTAAAGATCACGCAATATTGATTGCTCTCCTACCCATCGATATCATTATGGAGACACTGGTTGCTGAAATTTCGAGAGAGATTCAGGGGTTCAGTTTGATTTTCAATCAAGATTGAGTCAGACAGAAAGAAAATTGGTTCGAAATGAAGATGGATAAACATAATTTGGCACATTGATTCAGAAATGGACGCTCAAGTCCATATGGTTGTTTCTGAATTGATTGTTCTAGAACACTTTATGAATGTGTGTGTGTGGGTGTGTGAATGTATGGTTTCATGTAAGTGTGCCTGTGTGTGTGTGTGTGTGTGTGTGTACACGACTATAGCATACTTGCTTATTTTGTAAATTTAAGTACTAAATGTTCATGACTTTTGAGACCCTAGAGACATATCATCAGCTGACTGACAAACAGTAGACTTCTACTAAGTCTTCTACTAAAAACCGTCTGCTAAGTTTGAATAGCCGGACTGAAATAATTGAGGGATATATTTAATCATCTGATGGGACATCAGGCATATTGTTTTCAGACTTCATCTCTCGTCTTTTTTTTGTTTTCTGCAATGTAGCTAGGAAGGATGGGACAATAGTCCCTCACACCACCCCCCCCCCCCCTCTTTGCCCCCTTATACCATCTGTGAGAAGAAAACAAATTATACAAAATTCAAATATCGCCACTTTGTTTTTTCCCCCAATAGCCTCCATAATGGAAAAAACTTGCCCTGTTTATGCTAATAAAAAAATCCAATTTCCATTACTCCATGTTTAGATAGTTATAATGCATGATGTACTCCTGTGACTCCTCCATCCCAAGTCCATCACATCTTGGCTTATGACTGTACATGTATGTAATTTTCAACATACATGTGCTAATAGACTTGTTCATGTATACAATCGTTGATCTCATGCTGGTGATCTCATCATCATTATAATCAGTTAATTGCTCATCACTCATCACAGATGGCAAATCTGTGGGCAAAATGTCAATCCAAAAACCATGCAAGTCTGCGCCCTCCCTCTCCACACCCCCTCCCCCAAGTTCCCACACAGGCAATAAATGTCACAAAAAGGAGGTCGCCCTGTGAAGGCATTCTTTTGTTCATGGGAGAGATGACCTATTCACCCCCCCCCCCCCCCCCAGAAAATAAAAATTCCAGGACATCAACACTCATAATGTCACACACATCTTGGCTTATGACTGTACATGTACATGTACATGTATGTAATTTACAACATACATATGTACTAATAAACTTGTTCATGTATACAATCATTGATCTCATGTTGTTGCACTTTTGACATTTATAACTATTCTCTTTCTGTGTGACAAAAATAATACATTTGGCTCACATGTGTAATTAATACTATCACAAGGGATTTTCAAAATGCATTAAATGTGAAAATGATACATTTATCACTGAGAAAGCACTTGTTCTGTTTAAAGGCAGTCTATACTTGCAGCTTTATGCAACCAAGTACATGAACAGATTGGACAAAATTTCTCCGAACTGCAACTCATGTGTCTCTTGTTGAAGACTATATGTGGGAAGGTGTGTTACCAAGATTAAAAAAGCTGAAGGCCAAAAAACACTTAATGCAATTGAATTGGGTTCTGTTCAACAAAGATCATAAATTTGATTTACTCCACGGGTGCGGTATTATGTTTGTTCACTCTTCGGAGGGGAGTGTCACATATGGCACTCGGTGAGTCCAGTCAATTATGTATGTCTGCGTGGGTTTTTGTGAGTGCATCATGGGTGTTTGGATCGACTGTACAGCACAGCAAGTTTGCAAATAAGTGTAGAGTATAATTGTCAGGACTAAGAACTATTAAGGCAGTATGAATTTTGATCCAACAGAGTATTCATACATGAACGTGTCTTAGTTTAATAGGTATCTGAGGACAAGTTAAAAAAATAAAGGCACGATACTTCGAGTGTATTAAACAACCTGCAAGTGTGCACATGCGTGTGTGTGTGTGTGTGTGTGTGTGTGTGTATGAGGATAGATGCACTTGTTTGTTTGTGCGTGTGTATTATATAGACCTGTATGTGTGCCCAGGCGTGTGCACCAACTAGTGTTTCTTTTTGTAACACGTTCAGGACTGATTGATTTTGCTTTTACATGCATTCTCTATAGAACACTGCCCGAGTATTTTCGGGACCAGTGCTGGAAGGGTTAATGAATATGTAATAATATATGTACAAATATACTCCTGCATGACCTATCACAAATATAACTAGCCATCACCAATGGGATCTGTCTCTTTTTTTAATCATACCCATGATGCATATCTCATTCTTTCCTACATGTATAATCTAGTCTTCCCCCCAGTTCTCAATTATCACCATCAATTGGTATTCCGGCATCATCCATCATCACACATCTGTTGAAGATATCAACTCAGTCTATTCGTGAATCATTCATGAATGTGTCGGTGGAATGACCGTAGAAGTGTCCCAAACCACATACACTGAAGTACACGTGTAAGTATCCCCCGGTTTTCTACCCACATGCATTGACATACAGTGATTCACTATTAACTCACTACGGACTGGTCCCTAAAATACTTGGGAAGGGGTCTATATGGAGAATACATGTACATAATTTAATTTAGCAAAATCAAATAGTTTTGGACAGGTAGATAACTACACTTGAACCCCCCCCCCCCCCCCCCCCGTAACATAAAGGTGTTCTTTTAGTTGAATGATTAATCAATTGATCATACAACCAATATTCTAAATACTTTATGTTACAGGGCCCAGAACAGATTTCAAATAAATTCATGCATTATGAGTAGAATCTGCAAGCAGCTCCTTGGAACCAGGATAAAATCAAATAAATTTCGGGGGCTAATTTTCAAGCTCCCCTGCATGAAAATAGCATTCTAAAATGTGTGTTTGCATTTAACTAAACTCTATTATGCAAATTTCAGGGGGCTCTATAATGAATTTTAGGGGCTCTTTGGGGGCATTTGGAGGGCTAAATCACCCTGAGCCCCCATGTATTAGTTTCACTACGTATTGGAACTTCTCTCTGGAGCACCAGCGGATGAGTCATGTCTAGATAGTAATGGAGCAATCAAAAAGCTCTCATCTTCGGATTTCCCTACTGTAATGCGAAGGAACATTAATTGTAGGCAACGGGTTCATAACGCATATCTACGCAAAATTTAAAATATCATATATATGAAATTGATGAATAATCAATCATTTTGGCCGGTGTTTTTACGTCTCTGGTCTTCTGGTTTCCCTACTGTAATGTGCAGGCACATTCTACGTTATTGGAGGCAACGGGTTCATAACGTATAGTCACACAAAATTAATATATATTTTAATCTGACGTTGATAAATAATCAATCATTTTGGCCGGTGTTCAACGTTTCTTGTCTTCTGATTTCCCTACTGTAAAGTGCGAGAACATTCTACCATCTTGGAGACCACATGGTCTTAATACATAGTCACATACAACTTAGAATATCATTTGAAATTGATAAACAATCAATTACTTTTGCCAGTGTCAAATGATTCCATCAATTAAATGACAATACTATACATAGAGAGAGAGTGAGAGAGTAAATACTCCTCTAGATTTAATCAGCATTTAATCAGCACAAGGGGATTCCGATTATTTTACTAGGATAGTTCCGGAAAAAATATACTTATGTACCATCTTAGTTAGATGTAGACTTATTTTCATAATGCCTGATTAAAGGCATGTTAAAAGCATATTTTCCTAAAAAGGACTTTTGAAATGACAAGAACGTCAAAAACATAATGGACAAGAACATAAACCATCCGTTTCTGGCAAACTGCGCCCCTTAGCTTTAAAAGAAGGGAAATATGCCTATTTTCTGATAATACCCCTCTAGAAACAAAAAGGTGAATATTGATACGAGTACATGCACAGTTCTCCTAATGGTTTTTCAGAAAGATTACCTTGGTTCTACGGGAAGCTGTATATATTTTGTTCTTTCAGTTCAGAAAATTGTTAAAAAGAAACAGATTTAGAGTTTACTTACATTCCAAAAAAATATTCAATCATGAAGTTGTGCAAATGTCAGTGTTTCAGAAGCGCTGTACAGCAAAGTTGCTTACGATTATGAAATACATTCATATTAACTCTAAATGTTATAACTGAATTATAAATGTTTACCTTCTCATGTACATTTACATGAAAATTGTTAATCTAATCATGCAATTGCTGCGATCACGCTACAACTATTTGTCATGTCATCAGTTTTCTACTTGAATAATAATCTAATTATTTTTCCTTTGTAGTTTTTCACATAAACTAATGATACGTTAACACAATAATGCAATTATAGAGACCACCCTCCAGTGGTACCCACATTGAACATGTATCAGTGTTGCCCTAATAATGAAATGAAGCCGATTTGGTGCTTGTTCCTTGAAGGACACCAAACTGTGTCCAAACATGCCCACAAGCTATGCGATGTGTCTGTTAAATGTGTTCACACACTGTTATATAACCCGGGTAAGACACAGGGAACCCTGCAGTGGAAGCCACACTGAGAATGTATCAGCGTTACCCTACGGATGAAATCAAGCAGATTTGATGCTTGTTCATTGAAGGACACCATACTGTGTCCAAACATGCCCACAGGCTAGGCGATGTGTCTGGTAAATGTGTTCACACACTGATATATAACCTGGGTAAGAAACGGGCAACCCTGCAGTGGTAACCATTCTAAACATATGTATCAGTGTCACCATGCAGATGAAATGAAATTGATTTGGTGCTAGTTCCTTGAAGGACACCATACTGTGTCCAAACATGCCCACAAGCTAGGCGATGTGTCCGTGAAATGTGTTTGTGAAATGTGTTCATACACTGTTATATAACCTGGGTAAGAAACGGGCAACCCTGCAGTGGTAACCATTCTAAACATATGTATCAGTGTCACCATGCAGATGAAATGAAATTGATTTGGTGCTAGTTCCTTGAAGGACACCATACTGTGTCCAAACATGCCCACAAGCTAGGCGATGTGTCTGTGAAATGTGTCTGTGAAATGTGTTCATACACTGATATATAACACGGGTAAGAAACAGGCAACCATGCAGTGGTAGCCATATTGAACATGTATCAGTGTTACCCTACGGATGAAATCAAGCTAATTTGATGCTTGTTCCTTGAAGGACACCATACTGTGTCCAAACATGCCCAAACGCTAGGCGATGTGTCTGGCATGTGTGTTCACATGCTGCTCTATAACATGGGTAAGACACAGGCAACAGCTCTCAGAATCGACTTTAAAACCTGTTCCCCACTACTTAGCTAGATTTTTGCAATGCCCATAGAGTCAATACAGGGCCTTCCAGGTTCCCAAAGGCAATGGATTAACCTGTTCCCTACTAGATTTTTGCAACCCCCATAGAGTAAATACAGGGCCCACTAGGTTCCCATTAACACTTTGTGCGCTGTGCAGTAGATCCCCGTCGCCAGATTATTTTAGGCGCGCGTGCCGCACGCATCGTATATTGTATGGGCGCGCCGCACGCATCGTTGTCTGTGACTAAAGTCGAACAAAGCGGGCCGCTGTTTGTGACTCAAGTCGAACGAAGCGCTCAAAGAGTTAATATACAATGGGTTAATAATGTAGATGGAACACATTATTAAGCCATGATGTGTGAACACGGTTGTGAGGGTGAATACGATTGTGTGCAGTGTGAATCAGTATAACATCGGTAAGGAACTAGTAACAGCTCTCAGAATTGAATTAACCTGTTCCCTACTTTTTGCAACCCTCATAGTGTCAATACAGGACCCACCAGGTTCCATATAATTATATGCGATGGGTTAAAAAGACAGAACATACAAGTAAATACGGTTGTGGGTAGTGTGAATCGGTTTTGTACAGTGTGAATCGGCACAGCACGGTAATGGAATGTTGTCATATAACAGCATGTGCAAGATATCGGCTTCCTCTATTAACATAGTGTACATGTATATGTAGCTACAGTCCAGTACAATGTTTAATCTATAAAGCTATATCTTGTATGCTTGTATCATAATGCAGTGTTATTTCAGAAGCTATAATTATACAGCAACGATAACTCTCGGTATGGGAATGGTGCAAATCATGATAAAATCAAAAGTTACTTCAAACAGATACTGACCAGAAATATATTGTTAAGTGAAAATGAACAAGGAAAATAGGACTTCCCCAGAATTTGAACCCAAGACCTCCGGATTGCTAGACCGGTGCTCTACCAACTGAGCCAGAAAGCCCATCTGACGGTTGTTCTTCCCTGAACAAAAGTTGATACAACCATGAGCATACACAGCTTGTCTCAGACTAATACCCCAATGAGCCTCACATTGTGATGGTGTAGTGTTAATAGGCTCGGCTTGACACTGGTATATATGTTTTCTTAACCCATTCAGGGCTGATCACTTGGTTTGTAGATGGTAGTTTTCTTAGCACGAAAATCAAATCATCTTCACTGGGCTAAATGACAGCATGTAAATAGATGAGCTAAAGTCAAGTTCATACAATAACTGTTGATATTATTTATGTCTATATATGATTTATATGTTGATTGTATGGTTTCATACTTTTTTAAGGCATGTGTATGTGTGTACAAGTATGTTCCCTTTCTGCGCTTCAACCGCAGGTTAAATGGGAACTTATACTCAGAGATGAAGTTCACTGTAAGGTAAGTGGATTTCCTGTTTATATATTTATGACCACAAAAAAGCAAGAAAACTGGTTCAAAGTTAAATGAGGCTCAGTGCATGTTAAAATAATATGAGCAGGCTTTCTGGCTGTTCAAAATCATTCAAAGAGATAATCTTCAGTTCTTATAATGTACTGTACATGTATGTCAACTAAATCCTGTGATTTCCAATGACATTCAAAATGATATAAGATCTGCCAAGTGAATTTGTGTTCACATTTTATAACAGAAAAAAAGCTTAATTACCAGGGACTGAAGATTATCTCTACTGCAGAATGCAGTTATCATTTTATTTGAAGAAAAAAACAGATCATATTTTCAGATGGAAATTAACACAAGTGGTGCATTCTATAAATCTGGAAAATAAAATGATAAATTTCAGATGGAAATTAATATAAGTGGTGCATTCTATTTGAAAATCCAATCATAGTTTCAGATGGAAATTAACACAAGTGGTGCATTCTATAAATTTGGAAAATAATATAATGATTTCAGATGGAAATTAACACAAGTGGTGCATTCTATAAATTTGGAAAATAATATAATGATTTCAGATGGAAATTAACACAAGTGGTGAATTCTATAAATTTGGAAAATAAAATAATGATTTCAGATGGAAATTAACACAAGTGGTGCATTCTATTTGAAGAAAGGTAAAAATTAAGATGGAAATTATAAGTGGTGCATTCTGTTTGAAAAATCAAATGGTAATTTCAGATGGAAATGACAATTGTGTTGCATTCTATTTGAAAAGACAAATTATAATTTCAGATGAAAATGACAATTGTGTTGCATTCATACCTTGATTGCCGAGGTCATGACAGCATTGGCGGCCAGCGTCATTCCATTCCGTCCCACTCGTTTGAGGGCCTCGTAACCCCTAGTACTGGCCTGGTTTATATACTCATCAATTTCCTGAAATCAAGTATTAATGAAACAACAAATATAACAACATAAATATAATAAACAAATATTAACTTCAAATATTAATTGATTTTAAACATTTTAAAGACAACTAGAAACAAGCACACTTTACCCTTTACAATGCATCAATTTGCAATCTCTTCAACTTTCTTCCAACATTAATCTTGTGACCTTCACGATTCCTTCAGAGTATTGGTTTTTGAAGAGAAAAAATGATAAAACAAACTTATCCTACCCCTAAACATGTATACATGTATCTATCATTGATTTTCATCATTATCAATTCTAATCAGGCCCCCCATCTCAAAATGGAAGATGGTCAAATTTGAAAAAGTTTACAAAACTCAAAGTCTATGTTAGTGAGATTGCTGCCATGGTAATATTAGCGTAATTTCGTTCATAAATATGCACGGGCGCGAAATTCACAATTATCACGCACGAATTATGTGTACATGCGTCTGTTATGACGTCACAATGAAAAACAATTATTTGCTCTTAGTAGGGAAATCCCCTGTTTCTTGACTGTGCACAATTAAACTGAATGAAATCGCATAACTGTTGATACAGCGCGTAACTAAAATAATAGAGATGAATAAAATTACTAAGCGTCTTTGGTATTATGAAGCGCAATTTTGCAGAGTAGTGCGTGTTTAAATGCCATGGCAACTGCAACACAAATGAGTGCGCGATGCGTAATTGCTCTATTTTTTTGCGTAATGTGTTATTTTATCCAATGAATTCACGTATGGTAATTTATTTAAATGAACAAACTCTGACGTTTTACCTCATTTGCATGGGTATTTGGTTTTGTCACCGCTGCAAGTATCGAAGCTGGAGGCGCGGCCTATCCATTGTTAATACGTTATTTGAATATTCAGTTGGGCTTCTAGTATTTCTATATTGTATTTCTGTGATTCTAATCATCACCGTCACCATCATAACAATTGAGAAAGAAAGTCACAACAAGGATGTGAATCCCTGATGTGAATTACGTGTATAATATTTCCCACATTCTCTTTTCATCCAATCATATATACAGCTGTGAAAACAAAGTGGTAAAAGGTTCAGTTCCTAAGCTCTATCCTACACTGATTTGCTTTCCCACGAAAGGATAACAGTAACACACACAATTTCCAAACTTTGATTTTAAAAGTGATTCATGATATTACTAAGAACTTTATTTTTACAAATGGAATTAAATGAACATGCACCCCTCCAATAAAGAAATGTATACCAAATCACTATCTTTTATGAAAGAATGAAATATTATGGTCTTTGTAATTCATTCAAAAAATAAAATAAAACCCAGTCTAATCCCTTAAAAGAAAAATGTTACTAGATTGGTATTTGTATGATACAAACATATTTGTAAAACATTGTTAGCATACTACATTGTACTGTATATCTTTAGACAATATGTGACCTTACACCACAAAACGACAGTTATGTCGCCTAGGTTGTTTGTCTGTTATTAGCTGATATAGCAAAACAAAATTAAAATATGAAATTCAGGATTTTGGTATTTCCTGAATGAGGGTATCATAATCTACCTTTTGAGAAATTTTGAGCGTCATAAATCATGTTTAAATATGATTTTTAATCAAATAAATATGATGAGATTACAGTGCTTGAATGGACGCCGATCTTTGAAACGGCCCGTTTTCTCCCTAACTTTAAAACTGATTTAGCCATGTTCCAAATCTTGGCTGCTCATTTTGAAAGGGTTTGCTTAGTCCAAATATGACAAATTATATACCATTTTAAAGGTATTGACTTCTACTTTACTGTCATGTAAAAATTAGCACAATCATTTTCCCCGACTTATTGGTCGTTTTGTGGTGTGAGGTCACATATGTCTTGGTTGTTGTTTTTGTGGTCAGGAAGTCTAAGTTAGTTAATAGGAAGTACACATATGATACACCTCCCCATTATTGTACATTTTTTTCGGTGTTTTTTTCGGTGATACAA
Source organism: Echinarachnius parma (assembly GCA_037951105.1). NCBI lineage: Eukaryota > Metazoa > Echinodermata > Echinoidea > Clypeasteroida > Echinarachniidae > Echinarachnius > Echinarachnius parma. The sequence continues at coordinate 139,999 of JBAMJV010000828.1, forward strand.
TACAGTCATGTACTGATGTACAAGTATTTTAGAAATCGAGATTGCTTATACATTATAAAAGTGCAATATCTTGTTATGTTTTATATTCATGTGTGTGTGATAGGCGGTGATACATGAAAAACCATCCCCCCCCCCCCCCACTCCTAATACCCTACATCCAACGTTAACAGCATCCGACCATCCCTCTGTTTGTGTCTGTTAATAATTCATCCATCATACCAATTTCTAAACAACGCTTAAAAATAGCCATGATACATCAATTTAGTGAGTTGACTGAGTTGACCGAGTTCAGTGAGTTTCCGTGGCATATAATAATAGGAAGCTGGGAACATTCATGATGTATTTCAATGGCCCGGGCAAAAATAGATCCTTTAAATGTTAAATGTCATACATGTGCTAATCGTGACAAAGTTCCTTTGGATAACGCTATACAGAGCCACTCATGGAAGGATGTGATGGTAATAAGAGTGAAATGTGTTGTGACATATTTTAAAGGCAACACTGATTCATTAATAATGTGATCTAGATCATGTACATACATGTTATGTACTGTTTTAATGGTCAGAACATGTTTTTTTTAATTTACAAAATGGGAAGACAATGCAAAGGAAGATGGTGTTCCAGATTGACCCAGCTTGTTCATGTTTTTTTACTTTGTTTGGAGCACTAAATAATGGTTTGGCCGGCCCACAAACATGTGCTATTCATGACCAAGCTCAAACTATATACAGAGCCATCGATGTAGGGATGTGATGGTTATAGAGTGAAATGTGTTGTGACATGTTTTAAAGGCAACACTGATGTGATCTAGATAATGTATACCGTATTAGACTATCAACTTTCAGAACATATTTGAACATTTTCATATAATGGGAAGATAATGCACAGTGTTCTGAATGGAACAGATTTGTTCATGTTTTTACTTTGTTTGGGGCACTAATTAATGGTTTGGGCCCACAAACATTAAATTCCGGTTTTAATTTTTCATTGCCTGATATTAGTAATAAGGGAAGAAATAGCATTTATTATCAAACGTATGCATCATTTGTAACAGACTTGTATAGAATTGTATACTACCGTTCAAGCTTGCCTGCATGAATAATTTACAGGGGCTCTTATGGACATATCACAGGCTTAATTTCCCCGAGACCCTGTGTACACATGTACTTTTCACTGGATGTATACTGTAAAACAAAAATACCATACATGTAGCTAAATAACAGAACAAAATCTCTGGGTAAACCTCAAAACAAAACAAAACAATCTCTCTAACCTAAGATAGACAGCTGGCCAAACCCAAATTAAAATAAAACCAAACACAGGATATACAAAAATACATGACCATTAATCACAAGAACAAACACACATTTGAGTGTCTAGGATTATCAGGGATTGCCCACTAAATGTCAACCATCACAAGCAATTTAGATAAAACCCGTCTCTAGACCCTCTTCTGCCTATTGATACTATTTTTGTTTCATACATGTAGTAGTTTCACCCTCAATTTCAAGTCGAACCCTACATCGACACTGACACTTTTATTGGGTTTAGATACACTCGTCTCGAACAGAATCAGCATTATGAAACTTGAAATTGAAAAGATAAGCCTGAAAGTTGAAACAATGTTGCAAAATGCCCATCCTGGGTTATACACTGGGCTGTATCTAAAAAAATAACATATAGCCTATTATGCTTTGTCATGGACAGACAGAAGTTGTATTATTTGTCTGAATTCCCTGCCAATTCTATGCAGACACTGGCTGAGCACTATGAAACAGAAGCTTTTCAAACATCAACAATTCAATCCAGAACTTGTGATACACTGGGCTGTATTTTTAAATAGCCTATTACGCTTTGTCATGGACAGATAGAAGTTGTATTATTTGTCTGAATTCCCTGCCAAATTCTATGCAGACATCTGCCTCTGGCTGAGCACTATGAAACGGAAGCTTTTCAAACATCAAAAATTCAATCCAGAACTTTTAGGGGATTACTTTCTATTACTCTTGATTTGAGTGATCAGTTACAAAGAATTTTGTTGACATGGTACATGGTAATAACTTAGACAATGCTCTAAGTGAGAATACTTTGTGCTTGCCCAATCAGGCAAGTTAATCATATATTTACTTGCCCAACAGCAAAATCCACTTTGCAGGAGTTTTCAGGCGTATCAATAAATCACAATTTCAGTTTGACTATGTAACATCTAACTAACATAATACTAATTAAATTCATACAAATCTGTTTGAAATTACATACATATATTTTTAGAAAGGGCAACAAAATAATCACTTGCCCAGTCGGCCAAGTTGAATCAAGTTTTAATTAGCCCTTATAGAATACTTTTACCTGCCCTGGGCAGGTGGGCAAGTGCCCTACTTTTAGGGAATGCAGTCAAACCTGTGTATAATGACCATTGAAGGGAAGTAAGAAGAGCGGCCACTGTAGACAGGTGACCTTCATAGACAGGTTCATTCCATTGTTTTTCTCTGCAGGGGATCATGTTTAGTGGCCACTATAGGCTGGTTGGCTGCTATAGACAGGTGGCCACCGAGACAGGTTTGACTGTATTTGAATGATTATTGCCTCACCTGTTCTTTTTTACTTAACGTTGGGTGGATGCATTTTCTGTAGAGATAGGTTGAGCCCTTCGTCCATGGTGAGATCAGCCAGAATATGAAGAGGATCTTGACTTCATAGTAAAAGGGTAATCTGTGGAAGGTATTTAAAAACAAAACAAGAGAGTGAACATCTGCTGAGGACAAAACCTTCTAATATTGATTTGTAATTCAGAGGGGAAATAAAATAAATTGGTTTCATAGGCTACCTTTTAAATTAAAGGGACTTAGTAACATTGTCCAAATCCTCAAAATAAATTGTTCATTCTAGCGGTTCCCTCATACCTTGTTGTATTCGTATTAACAATAAAATCATGGGACAGGTTTCGGTTTTTCAAATTTCCCTTTCGTTACAGAGATATGTACGATCGAAGTATTCAGATAAGAAAAACTCCGGGCGAGTTTTTCTTCTGTGTACAAAGTGAGTGCAGTGAGTTATTGAATATCACTTTGCATTTTCGCTCATTACTTGGCCATGCAATGTCCATTTGACTTGAAATTTTCACACAATACCCTGTGGACATATGAGATAACAATAATATACATTGCATCAACCATTCATCACTTTTTGCACATGTCAACAAAGTTACTAGATCCCTTTAAGTCCATCTCAATTCTTACAGCACTACAAAATGTATTTTTTATTGAACTTTATGGGAATTTATGAGATACTTTTCTGATCTTTGAAGGATCTTTTTGGTATTTTCAGGGGTATTTCGCCCAGAGATCCCATTCACTCTACTATTAATCCATTTAATTTTTGTTCCTATTAATTTGGTACTCACAAAAACAACAAATATATTTTTTGCTTGCCTGAAGTAAAATATTTGTGGGAATTTCCCAAATACTACTTACAACATTAATTAAGTACTGTTTTCAGCAACTGTTTTGTTTTGAGACCGCATTCAAAATTGAAATGACATGTAAGTTAATACACTACAATTGAACACGGAATTTGTCCTTATTCATGACAAAATTTGCCCCTCTAGCTTAAATTACAAACACATTTGTATTACATTCTTTAGTATTATTGTAGTTCCGTATTTACGTTGCATTTTATTGTGAAGCATTAAAAATTCATTAAAAAACAACAGTCTGTACAGAAACTATGCAGAGCTCAGCTAAATATGGTATACATGAAAATGTTAAGCCTTGTATCACTTCATGCAGTGCCCATTGAAACGCTTTCTGTTTTTATTAGGAGGCAGCTACTTTATTAACTTGTCTGCATTTAAAAGGCATTCTTAAATATGTTTTGCATTTAACTAGATTGACAGATAAACTGAATATTTTTTCAGGAGCTATTTTGGTAATTAAGGAGGGCTTAATTTGTCTTCTTCTCTCATGTATTCTTTTCCACTGCCATTGCAAATGCATAATTATTAACTAGAAATAAACAGTAAAGTGCATCCTATTTTACAAAATATACACAATTTACGCATCTACACAGTTGCATTATAAGTCTGCAAAACTTAAATAGGACCTGAATATGTCCATGTAGAGGCACATTGTGGTAGTTTTAGGTGGTTCTATCCTTTTTTGGGGTAATATAAATTTAGGCTAGGAAGTGTGATTTCCATTTCTGATAATGTCATGGAAATCATGTAGTTCTGGTTTTTATCCAGGCTGTAATGCATTGTAATATAATCAGGAAGAGGGGTTTGAGCAGAGTGAAAAAGAAGGTTCATGAAAGTAAAAAGCTCTCTGAGATTCTGGGTAGTATGACAAACTTGTGTCTTGTTAATTCCTTTGTTTGGTAGTTTGTCTGACTGTTTTGTGTATCATGCATGTTTTTGTCCATTTGTTTTTTTTTATTCCTTTGTTTGTTTGTTATTTTAGTTTAGGAAGCTAGTTTGCTTTTTGAGTACGTCCACATCTCTCTCTATGCACTGATTTGTGGAAAAAGCACTTACAAGCAAATTGTTTTATTTCAAAAACAACTGAAATTCAAGGACTTCCTGCAGTGGGAATAAATACAATACAGCCAAGCCTTCTGTCATGTATACATGATACTACATGTTATAATCACACAGATTATGTTTTGCGATAACATCCAGATCAAACACACAATTTTAGAATGTGTAATTCAGTTATAATATGAATCTCAATGACTCAATATCACATTTTTTGCATGAAAAATACATAAATATTATGTCAAATGAAATGGAGATTAAATTAAAATTTCCTAATGACCTTCATATAATTCATTAAGTTCCTATTTAAGATATTATTTAAAATCAAATATTGAATGAAATATGAGCAAATGAAGCTTTAATACATTTCCGGCATATAAATATGAGATGAAATGGATAAATGTTTCATTTTTTTCTACGAGCCATATTCATAATCAGAAAATAAATTGTGAAGAATTTAAGTACAAAACATTCTCCTCTGATCGTCAGATAAATTAAGACAGCAGATTTGTCAGGGTGTTACTTTTCAAACGTCCCTGCACATGCACTTAAATAAGATTTATTTTTCATCATCGATCTGAAAAATACGGTTGCAGAATAGCTCTTCTTCATTGCTTTCCTTGAAATATCATCCAGACAAAGAGATATTTATCTTGGTACTCTTCAAGGTGAAATCTGATGGATAAATCTAAAAAATATCACTCAGATCTGAAAATGTGTCATATTCAGTCATGAATGCTAAATCACTTTAGCTATTTGAAAGTCTATTTGCAATTCAAAAGGGAAATCAGAACAATTTAGTATCAGACTATGCGACGTCTACGTTATCTTGGCACCCATTAATCTCTGGGGTACCACTCTCACTGCTATGTATACCACACGTACTGAGTGGCACCTTGGTGCAAATTTTGTGATACTAGAACCACTCATGTGGGACTGTTGTTTGTTTACTCACATTTATATCTTATTCAAATCTAAAGCAAGCTACATATCATACAGAGACGTGTGAATTTGATATGTCCTTCTGTCTTCTTCTGTCTATAGAAGTGAACTTAATTTCCCTTGAGCACTGATAATACTCACATTGAAGCAAATATATCTGCCACTGTCTCTACACAGCTGAATAATGCAAACACGATCCAATACATCATCCATTTGACCTGAAAATGATACAAAAGAAAAGAAGTTTGTCACAAATTAACAATTTATATATGCATACTCATGTATCACGTATGTAATTCAACACAATGGGATAAAGAGGCTATAGGCACAACAAATCACTAGGGACAACATACCGTATTTGTCGGTGTATTACCCGCACCTTTTTTCAAAAAAAAAAAAAAAAAAAAGGGGGTGCGGTTAATACACGACCATATTAAATGCACTTTTTTTTTTTTTTTTTTTTTTGGGGGGGGGGGGTGCGGTTAATACACCGGAGCGGTTAATACACCGACAAATACGGTAGTTGATTTTTCTTGTGTGGGATGAAAAAAAAGAGCTATGAAAAGGGAACACATCAAGAAGGCCAGTAAACATTTTTCAAAGGACAAGCAACGAGCGATAGGCAATACTCAAATTAACACAGGCCCGCTAGCCCAATGGCACAAAAAATTAGCTTTGGGCCACCACATTTTATTGATGCATATTTCCAATGGTCCGAATGGGTAACCAAATCAAACAGAATTTGTCATACTTTCTTTGTTTGGGGACATCAGATTCAGTTGTTGTTTTTTATTAAGTTTTGACTTGCCCATCTGGGGCTACAAAGCAAAAAAGTCATGGTTATCACATGGTTATCACATGGTCATCATACGGTTATCACACGTTCATCACATGGTCACCTTCGGTCAGTGTAAGTGTTATCTCCTCAAGATGTTAACATCTTGAATGGAAATATAATGTAAAGCACTACTCTTTCTCCTCACATGAATAGCCTTTAACAAATAATCATTATTAATATTTTCTAACTTTAATATCATAATATTTAAGATGTAAACTTTAATATCATAATATTTAATATGTAAACTTTAATATCATAATATTTAAGATAATAAACTTTTCTCAATATCACTTTTTTTTAAATATAAATGTGAACTAGTGTTTGTAATAGATTTTACAAGTTTCAAGATAAGCACCAAAGGGATATGGGAACAGTTTTTTCCCTCTAGAATTTGATAATAAACTTTTCTCAATATCACTTTTGTTTTAATATAAATGTGAACTAGTGTTTGTAATAGATTTTACAAGTTTCAAGATAAGCACCAAAGGGATAAAGGAACAATTTTTTCCCCCTCTAGAATCTAAAGTATATTAAGAGTAGACATTGATTTTTATGCCAATTTTATAATTTCATCAATCATAATTTTGTTTCCTAAATCTGAACCGGTGCTTACGGTGCTAGTATAAACTTTCACAATATTAAGCACATGATTACAGTGGGGCTTTTCTTGTTAATCATTTTTCTATCAATCTGATGCAGGCTAAAAATACACATTTTATTCTACCTGACAACTTTTCAAGCTCGAATTACGGCACAAAATCAAATCGTGCACTAAATCCCACTGGAAAAAGATGTATCCACACAATTCGTAAACTCGGCCTCTTTTTTTAAATCCAGTATTCTTTGGGGCATTTATGGTGCAATCTAGCCCTGAGCCACATTTGTATGTTTTCGATGATCAACCTGAACTGAAGCCTCCGCAAGCACCTAATCACTGATAAGCACATGAATGCATTGGGGATCCATGTTTACATCCTACGAAAGCAAAGCTAGCAGGATACCACGTAATTACAATCTATACCCTTTTCAAATTTCATGGGGTTTTTTTTTCTTCACTTTCTGCAATAACATTACATTTAAATGAAACAAGGCATGTGTTTTTGCAATCTGAATCAAGAGGTAGTGGCAACTTTCCTAGCAATGCCAACATTTCTTTTCAAAACCAAAGTCTTCACCAGTCCCAGATCAATGATAAGCACCTTAAAGGGGACCACCGACCACCAGGCAATGAACAACAAAGGCTTATATGTTTCGGCACTGTTGTTTGAAATTAAAATGGATGTCTATAGTTCATCTATACTTGTAAAATATCAGCATTTGCCTTTTTATCAGTGATTTACTTAGAACTACCATAATATTTAATTTAAAGGGCCCTCTATATCACAATTAAAGTTTCCCTTTATGGCTTTGGGGAGCCTTGCTTTTGCCTCATCACATGAACGAAAGGAGGGCAGGATGCTGGCTAAATCACATTACAGGCTATTTATGCATTCACTTTCAGTCCTGTGATGTATTCCCTTGAAGGCAAATTTGCTCTTTTATTTGTGGATTATATCAGTTTATGAGATCCATCCTCAATCATATCAGAGTGCAAACTTCTATCCAATAATCCATACTTCATAAAAACATTAATTCAAGAACATAAACAAGGGCTTAAATTTGAAATGAGAACTGGTCTACTTGGACAGAACCATGAAATATCAAAGGACCATTTCATTTGAAATATTACGATTGCTGAAAAACAGCAGTTAAAGTCAATTAATAACTGGCATGGCAAACAAAAATAGGGGTGTGAAAAAAGAAAGCGCAGTTAGGCATTAAAGGCAATTTGTTGATTATTGGGTGTGAATGGGGAGACATTCCCCTTTCCGAGCATTAAACAAATTATTTCTTAGAAAATCTAGAAATGGTCTCAAGTCACAACAATAGTTTATTTTTAGATCTTCTGAACTCTAACAAAAGCAAATATATTTCCAGCATTTTTTGTAATATCACATTGCATTTTGGCACATGTCTGCGAAAACAGGTATCGCACTGACAGATCTCTGAATCCTGCCTAATCTTTTGGGGATATGTAAACATTTATAAACCGGAGTAATGAATGTGAACTGATGTGAGTTTTTCTTGCTTCTTGGGTAACATTGTGCATAGCTGCCAACATTTGGAATTTTAAATTAGTAACATTTAAGCAAAACTGAATATCATGTGCGCGAAGCGCACATCACGAGCGCGAAGACCCTTTAGCCGGGGTCCAGGGCCCGCTTTAGGGCCCTGGAGCGTCGAAGCGTGAAGCGCGGAGTCCATTGCGGCCGGCGTCCATGGCCCTAATTTTCATCATTTTTGCACAATTACTAGGTATGATTTGGTAAGATTTACGCTTAAACGTTGTCTCTATACGTTTAAGAACGTGAAAACGAAAAAAAAAAAAAAAAAAAAAAAAAAAAAAATCTTTTTTTTTTTTTTTTTTTTTTCTTCAAAATTCGTAATTATAGAAGGAGTATTCGTAATTTCGTAAAGAGGGTGGGAAATTCGTAACAATTACGAATTTTTCGTAACAGTTGGCAGCTATGATTGTGGATAGCATGTTATCAAAGAACTGTGTATTAAGCACATTTTTAACAATTTTGTTTTGGAATTAATATGTCTGACGGGTGTTGCATAAACAGTTGCGATTAATCGCAAACAGTTGCGATTAATCGCAAAGTTGCAATTGATCGCAAGTCAGAAAACATGTGCACTTGAGCCAATCAGAATTGCGCTTTTAGGCACATTTCCTGACTTCTGTTTATGCAACACCCCCTGTTATCCTAGGCAATATTAGTGTGCCAGTGGAAAAGGAGGACAAAGATAATCAATGGAGATACAAACAAAAGAGGGAAAGAAAGAAGAGGGGAATGGGAGGAAGAGGAGGAGGGGGATGTGGACAGACGAAAAGAAAAAGACAAGAAAGAAGATGAAAAGGGAGGAATTGGTAGATCTAGAAGAAGTTCAGAAGTTGAAAAATATAACATCCACTAAATCCAGAATAAATATGGACAATCAATAAACGAGGGGTCTCTATAATGAATTGAAGATGGATTCATAAAATTATAAATAAGCTATTAAATCAATTACAAACTTGTTGATACCCACAGCAAAGCAAGAAAATTCATCCTGACTTGAAATAACAACGAAAGGGGCTATGTCATCTCACAAATGCGCAGTGTCTGCTGGAGGGGATGATGAATTTAATGATGGATCATCAAAGTTTTTGCCAAGTCACAAAGTGCTCCATCTTGCACAAGTTAACTCATTGCCTATGATATAATACATTGGAACATCGAAGGCAGTGTAATAACTAAAAGGGCAAGGCGAAAAATCATATATAAATGAATCAGAGTCGTGATATATATATGTTAACCATGCCCTTCAAGATTATGAAATCCCTACAGACTTTATGTATAGGCTAGCCCACCCGGTTCCTGTAAGAAAAGAGTTAATGCAACTATCACTCTCTGGGGGGAAATGAAAGCATATTTTACCAAAGTTGAAGAATATCTTTAACAAAAGAAATCTCATATTTTCAAATGTTTCCCCTCTAACCTATTCAAAAATCAAGACAAATTAATTAAGATGCACTTTCACTAGACCATTGGCCGGAGTATCAGTTTCAGGTTATAACAAGGTTGTTGAGTTTTCACAAACACAGGGGATCACATGATTGTGGTTGTTGCTTTCATTGTTGTTAGAATTATGCCATTCTGTTTAGATATCTTCGTCTGTTTCCTCAAAATCCATTTTTATAATCTTGTCATGAAAAATACTAACGAATTGGCTCCGCCCGGGCAACACTCCGGCAGGAGTTAGCCCATAAAGTCACAATTAGTTACTGTCCTTGCTAGCCGCTGCTGATCTTGTCAAAATGTCAAGCTAGCTACATGTATGAGGGTACATTTTGCAGGTTTCCAGAACAGGGCCTGTATAGAGTAATCCTTATTTTTGTAGAACTTTGGTTATTCATTTACAGAATATACTTACATATTCCTTGACATTCCTTGTTTTGACAGCCTTGTATGAGTAGTAGGCTGGGTACAGAGTGCCAAATACAAGCCTGTAGTTGAAATGGGAAGAAAAGGAGAAGACACACCACATTTAATATACAATACTAGAAATAATCTTGTGGCCAAAACACAGGAAAGTTGAATCATGAATTTGCAATTCAGCTGCAATCAGCCAGAATAAAATTGCCAGCCAGAATAAAATTGCTCCCCAAAAAAGAAAACACAATCAAATTATGCTCTCTTTGGTTTTTAGTATATTTTGAAACAGTACACAAATTTGTGGGCCAAAGCTATATGTTTGTGGCCCAGGGGCCAGGGCCCAAACTACTTGTGAATTATTATATTACTGTACACTTTATAAGGGACGACATAAATGAACCATTTTAGAATATTACATGCAGTAAACTGTCAAATGAACTCAGACAAATTGCAACATAGATACAAAATCAGGGAGTGCTTTGAAATGTCAACACCTACACACTGTCAATGATTATAGAACTGATTTTAATCTCACAAGTACATATTTACATGTTACACAGTATGTATGTACAGTGTGAGTCAAAATAAACGGAACCGGACTTTAATAGCTTAAATAAATCCACAATTCTAAACATATATACATGTATGTTGATATTGGTATCACGTTAAAGCGTGAAAAATCAAAAATATCATACATTTTGATCGCTGTATGCTTCACCGAACAGGACCTTATTATCCAAATTCATGTGGCCAAGTGCTATATTACAGAGGTTCCAAAACATTGTGTTTCCCTTGCAGAGGGCACAGTTTTGTTGGTTGATATTGGCAGGTTGGCAGTTAAAGACAATTAAAGTCCACCAAGAGGTCCGATTGTGATAGTATGGGTGCAGTCAAACATAATGTGTGGGATTCAACGCACTCATATCACCTTCACAAGACGTTTTGATGCATCTTTCAATTGAGCCCTCTATAAAGTCCTTGAATAGATTTATAAATAGAAGTGTTTTCAGCACTGCATTTCTAAGCGGTAAACACAACCCTGGAATTAGATTTGATTAGGGTAAATCATCCGTGTGGGATATATAAACAACTCTGCCTTTGCATGGAAGATGAAGACTGCAGTAAACAGACTGCATTATAGAGCCAATAAACATTCTTGCCACTTTACACACACATGAATGCCTTGGGCTGCAACACATTCACATAGCATCACAACTCACAAGTATATGAATAGCATCATTCCATCTCAAATTTTCTTTTAATATTCCTTTTTTTTTAACTGCGTAATTGTATTTATAAATGATTCCTGTCTTGAAAATTTGGAAGACATGTTTTTCAACAGAATAGAGATTATTTATAAGAATTCATCATATTTATCACAATGTACCCGTATATATTGTATGTTAGGTAGATTAGACTAAATGACATTCATTCACATGACATGGTAACCCTCCCATCTAAAGCATGTTTACATGAACCTATGTGCTCAATAGCACCATTAAAGGGATCTAGTAACTTTGTTGAGATGTGCAAAAACTGATGAATGGTTGATGCAATGTATACTGTTGTTATCTCATATGTCCTCAGGGTATTGTGTGAAAATTTCAGGTCAAATGGACAATGTATGGCCAAGTAATGAGCGAAAATGCAAAGTGATATTGGGTGATATTCACCAACTCACTGCATTCACTTTGTACAGGGATGAAAATCTCGCCCGGAGATTTTCTTATCTAAATACTTCAATCATACATATCTTTGTAATGAAAGGGAAATTTGAAAAACCGAAAGGTGTCCCATGATTTTATTGTTAATACGAATACAACAAGGTATAAAGGAACCGCTAGAATTACAATTTTATTTTGAGGATTTGGACAATGTTACTAAGTCCCTTTAAACAGCTTGAACGAAGGATATAATCAAAATGTACCTAAATAAAAAGATATTTAATCTGAAATCAACATTTATCAAAAGACTAGGGTCTAGAATCAGTCAAACCATTTAACACGCATAAATACGGTCCAAGACTATTTAAAGAGATGTTCACATCTTTAACGCATCTAGATAAAATACACAGACTCCCCCTGCCTCACTGCGTGTGTAAAATGTATGTTTACAAACAGTGCATCTCTGCATGCATTACCATTCAACAGTGTGAGTGCGAGGCAGAACTCTTTGCACGACGACGACGACGTACTTCACTACTTGCTAAGACATACTGTAATGCATATCTTCTCCATCTTCATTTACAATTCACAGTTATAGCTCCCATCGGGATAGCGGAATAGAAGACAGTTCTTTTAAAGGGATAGTATTACAGTTCTGGTCAAACAGAATTTCAGTAACTAAAATTTGTTATAATTCAATTGTGCTTGAATGGAAGAAAAACATTATAAACGATATATTTATGGATATTTCAGGCATTTCTGAACTGATTTTGATAAAACAAAGTTGATTCTGTGATTAAAATTGTGCGCTTTTTCAAATTTTGCACTTCGTTTTTCATTACCTCACAAACAAATTATTTCTTGAAGCACCCCTCTAAACCAAAACTGAACTACCCCTTTATTGCTGGAGATTTGTGTTGCATAAAATTGATGATGTATATCATGTATGAGGGCTCAACACTTGTAGTTGGCACTTGCCCGGGGCAAAACAAAATTGATGTCGGGCCACTAAAAATATCATTGAATTTGCATGTTTGTGGTTCGATTGTGACAGAATGAGAAAATCTTGTTTTGAACAGCATAAAGAGCTAACAAATGAAGTGAAAATTTAGGGCCCGTAAGTTTTGGTTTAATAGGGTCATCAAAAATTGAAGGAAAACAAATATTATGCTCTCTGCACCCAAGCCACTAGGCCTAGCATTAAGAAAATATTGTGGGCCTTTTGCCTGCAATTACAAAAAAAGTTCTACCAATTTAATTCCTTATAGTGACGACATATTCTCCTCCATCAATGTTTTACAGTTACTGTTCATTGGATGTGTGAACCAGCTAGCAAACTGTTTCTGCTTGTACACATGTACATGTACATGCATGTATTTCATCAAGCTTAGAATAGATGATGCATCCTTGTTCCATAATACCTACACAGTACACTGCATTCCTAATGATGGGGCCTGACTCAACTCATTGCATCCATATGACAGCCGTATGATCTGTTGAATGTGTGAATCAGGGACACTAAACATGCATGGTCATGTATCATGTATCTACACATAATTAGAGTTACTCAAGCTTAGTTAATCTATACATCCTTGTTTCATGTTACCTACATGTAAGTAGATGCATTCTGTATGATGGGATTTTATTTGATGTCGTTGCATTTTCTGATTGCAAGCCTTTGACAGACCCTCTCAGTTGAATGTGTGAATCAGGGATTCACATGATGTTACATACTGCATGTACCTATTGATAGGACTTAATCTGGGTCCCGTTGCAGAAAGAGATGCAATCGATTGTGAGTTGCCATTAATTGTATGTCAGATCATGTGACTAAATGCACAAATCTGATTGGTTAAAATTTGCAAACTTTCTGACTTGCAATTAATTGCAACTTTACAATCGATTGCATCTCTTTCTGCAACGGGGCCCTGATCTAATAATGCATTCTCTTGAATGTGTGAATCAGGGATCATACACAAGCCCATATATCTACACCTAATCGAGCTTAGATCAGATACATCCTCGTTACATGTTGCATACTCAATGATGGGACCAGGGATGCCAGTGGCAAATGGCTCCAGGGCCTGAAAATTTGTGGAGACTGAAAATAATGCACACAAAGCGCACATCACGAGCGCGAAGTCGCTTTAGCCGGGGTCCAGGGAAGCTGGAAGCTCTGGGGTTCCAGATGCTCTCTGGTGCAATCTGAGCCTATTTTGGGGATCACATCCCCTAAAAAAAATATTTAAAAAAAAAAATCATTATTTATTATTATTTTTTTATTATTATTGTTGTTTTTTTTAGTCAGAATTTTTGTAAAAAAAACCCGGAAAAGCCGGAATTCCGGCTATAGCCGGAACTCTGGCATCCCTGGATGGGACTCAAAACGCCATCTCCTTCTAAGATGACAGGCAATCTCTTCAATGAATATGTGAATTAGCTTACCGATCCCAAATGAACTTTATATGTGATGTGTAATGCAAGGAAGCTAAGTGGGGTCTTTTCTTTTTATCACTGAACGTACATGAAGCTAAAATGAGATGATGTGACCATTAACAACAAACTACTCACTTCATTCCTACATGTGTAAATTCATGATGTAATTATGGGGACTCAATGTGTAATATCTGTTGAATGTGTGAATAAGCTCTGGACACATACTTGTTCAGTGGCAGAAGACATAATCATGATGTATGTCTGACCTGGTAATTATACAAAACTTTGGGCAAATATAATTGTGGAATGAAAAAACGCATATCATTTTGTATGAAAACATTAAATATAATACTACTCAGAACCAATGGTACTATACGTGCATGTTTAATTGTTTCAATTTTCTCATATCTTTTATACCAAAACAAACTGCTTGCCATGAAAATTCAAGATACCATACAAGTTTTGGCATCCGCGCGCCCTTTTCTCCCATCCCGAGGCAGATTATGCACAACATTCACCCCTGAGAGGTGACCTACTTCTTTACTGTGCGCAGTACGCGCACGGTGCAAGCGTATGCGCGATGTTTTCTATTTTCGGAATGCAACCCCCAAAGTTCAAGTCATTAGGTGAAATTTAAAGGGGGAAAAAGACAGTTCTTTGCACCAAGATGAATGAAGCTCGCGGATATCTTGTTTTTAGAAATTTGCGTCACTTTTTTAGACCATCTTCTGATTTGTGTTGGGAAAAATCACCTATTGATTTTAGAGGCGGAATAGAATCACGGCGTGGTAGCTCAGGATCTTAGCACGACAATAGTAAGTATCGTTTATAACAAATAATGACGGAAACGGGATAACGAATGAACTTAAGGGAGGCTTGCGTGGTAGCTATGTATCCTGGATACCGCTCAGTAATTGACTTTGCACGTAATCAACAGAAAACGCTAGTGACGTCACACATGTACAAAGTCAATGGCGAGCCTCACTGAGCGGACACAGGCATAGAAAAAGCCAATTTTCGTGGCGCTTAAAATCATACAATTTCATCCCAATGACCAGTGTCATGTTATCATGTTATTATGTAAACAAGTATTGGGGCGTTCGATTATTGCATAAATCAGTCCATGAAAATGTCAACTTTTAGCTGTGTTGTCATTCAATCAAAGAAGTGAGCGAGTGTCAACATTTTTATGGTACTTTTTTGTTCAAGCAGAAATAGATGATGAAACGATTCAAAATGTTCTCATACAGCTTTTGCTTTTGCACATGAAGTTTACAAGCACTTTGAACAGAAATGGTGTACACGACAAGTTTGCATGCAAGCAATATTCTCTGGCTTCAGCTCCTAATTTAACCCGTTCCCTACTAAATTTGTGACTGTTTATACAGGACCCACCAGATTCCTATAGGCAACGGATTTATACATGTACTTCAAGTGTGACTTGCAAAGTTCTCATCCATATGACGGAGATAGTGGCTAAGATCACACGTCACTGCACATATTTCTCACTGAAATGCAGGTTTTCAGTTTGCTGCATATTTCTGCATGCATGGCCATTTGCTTTTACCAGCAGTAGGTCAGTGAGCTCGTATCGAGGTTCACATTTTACAAGCTTGAATTGGTGCAATCTTTCTTGCACAGCAAATGGCCCTACATGTAGGTGAATCAGCATTTGCATCATGGACTCTACATGTATTTGACGTACAGAAACATTGGGCATCTACAATGCATATTAACATTTACAATTCATACATGTACATGTAGGGACATGAATAAAATTATAAAATTTCTCTGGACAAAAGTATCAAATTTTTGTATACAATTTATACACATGAATTGAACATACAGTACCGCCATACCAGAGCCAAAATACTGGACACAATTACAGCTAAATGTATCTAAACAGAAGTTTCATTAACTGACAGGGCTCGACATTAGCACTTGCCCTGTTGCCCGGGGCAAGTAAAAATTGATGTCGGGCAAGTAAAATTTGGTAAATGGCCTAGTTTGGTTGCCCGATCAAGCAACTTAATAATTGATCACCTATGACTATGAAAGAATACTGTAATTCTTTAGGTCGTAAATCTTATCTAGAAGTAAGCGGGCAAGTCAATTTTCTGTTTTGGGCAAGTAAAATTTTTAAATCCATGATTTCACTTGCCCGAACAGGCCAGTACTTAGAGAAAAACATTAGTGTGGAAGCCTTGATTAACAGTTGGTATGACATTTTCCTGCTTTCATTAAAGCTATACAGAAACTTTCAGGAATGTATAGAAGCTATTCTGATGCAGGTTTACACTTTCTAAACAAAAAAATCATAAAACAAATTATTTTTAAACAAAATGTATATGCCCTGATCCCCAAGTCCCCCAGGCAAACAACAATTTTCTGTCCTTGCACTTGCTGTACTTGAATTTTAACGACATAGTTCCTACTGCCCGGTACCGAGCATGGAGTTAATAAAATGTCAATAGAGTTTGAATTTGCTCGACAGATTGTCATCTAAACACAACTTCTCCATCGCTTGCTGATCAGCTGCCTTGAATCGGCTGAAAATGGAGCTTTCTACATCTGGAAAGGACTGACAAATTGAGCTTTCTAGGCGTCAAAAGGAAAGACTAATGACCAAACTTGTTAAGCTATTCTGAAATACAGCTAAGGAATTAGCAAGTAATGGACCAACAATGAAGCAGTGAGGATCCACGAACAAACTAAAAACATGATGCCTCCGGACACTCTGAACATTGCAGAGGCATACGAATACATGAAAACCCTTCTACATATTATATTCATAAAAGAGCTCCCAACTTATCTTGGAAGAGGCCCTGTAAATTGTCATAATATTCTACAATGTTACCATTTTTTGTTTTGTTTAGAATACTACCTTGAAAAGGAAGCCACTACTCAATAATGATAATGATTTTCTTTTATGCCTAGATAAAACTACAGAGCATGATGGTAATAAACTGACGATGAAGTCTCAATGTGCCTGACAAAAGGCCATCAGAACACAACCCACTCCATTAGGCCTAGATAGTGTTCTCCGTTTTGCTTGTCAGCTGGCCCTGATTTGGCTGACAAATTGAGCTTACCTGGGGCTAAAATGGACAGAACGACCTGACCTTTTAAAAAATGCCACAGAGGAAAGAAACATCGTTGAGAAAATAGCAGAGTAAAGTGACTACGTACTGTATCTAGACATGCACATTATAAGGCTTCAGTTTAGTTGTGGTTTAGATGGCACCGCAGAAAAGGTTTAATTTTTTAGTTCTCAGAAGTACAATGTGGGAATAAAAAAAATTTAAAATAATTTATGAAAAGGTGACTCAATACTGTATTGATTCAAGAGCTGATGTTCATAAATTCATAACAAATGCACGATTTCCAATAAACTACCGGTGTATATCTAAGACAGCAATTTTAAGAAAATTTTAAATGTATAAATTCCATTGCCCTAGACAGAGCACAGGGTTAAGTGTTGGCAACATGCACATTTATGACCAGTCCTTATATACACTGGGGGGTGTTTCACAAAGATCCTACATTAAGTTGAACTTAACAAGTTGGACTTAACAATTATGGAAAGCCACTTGTAGCCTTGGAACAAAATAAATTCAAAAGCAAAAATGCAAGTGTTCTAGACTTTTCATAAATTCCATGTCAAAAACATGAAATATCCATGATAATAGAAAATATCAATAATTTGAATCAACATTTTATGCCTTTTAAAATAACTTAGAGTTAAGTTCAACTTAGAGTTAAGTTCAACTTATGATCTTTGTGAAACACCCCCCTGGTCAATCAAAAGTATGTTGTAGCTCTGTGAAATATCAAATTTTGAGCCATATTGACCTTGTTCTAAAATAAAAACAAACAAAATGTGCTTAGTGAATTATCAAAAAATGTAATCTTTCGTCACAGATATGCTGGGACTTCCCCTATAGCTGGCAATCTGACATGTTCCTACCTGTCTGTCTACATACTGTAGATATGTTGACTGCATTGCCTCAGTGAGTCACACAGACTCGAATCTACAATCAGAAACATGGACCGAAATAATCCTGAAATAATCCGAAATAATCCTGAAATAATCCGAAATATCTTAAATTATGTTTTCTTTTAGTAACTGAACAAACGTTCTTCATAATGAAAAACTATTCATTAGAACTTTAAGTTGCTATTTTCTCGACTTTACCTGCAGTAAAGCTAAATTTTATGTAGTTTTTTATGTAGTTTTAAATGAGCCTTATACGTGCATTTATTGGCCAAAATTAAACCAGTGTATAATTGGGAAGAAAATTGATTTTAAACATGCACACTTCTCAGTAACAGGCTGTAATATGCCAACCCTACTGGTTCAACATTCTTTTAAAATTATCAATTACTCATTTTGTTAAATTTACATTAATACAATTTTACTCAATCTTTTAAAGGGACTTAGTAACATTGTCCAAATCCTCAAAATAAAATTTTTATTCTAGCGGTTATTGGCCAAAATTAAACCAGTGTATAATTGGGAAGAAAATTGATTTTAAACATGCACACTTCTCAGTAACAGGCTGTAATATGCCAACCCTACTGGTTCAACATTCTTTTAAAATTATCAATTACTCATTTTGTTAAATTTACATTAATACAATTTTACTCAATCTTTTAAAGGGACTTAGTAACATTGTCCAAATCCTCAAAATAAAATTTTTATTCTAGCGGTTCCCTCATACCTTGTTGTATTCGTATTTACAATAAAATCATGGGACAGGTTTCGGTTTTTCAAATTTCCCTTTCGTTACAAAGATATGTACGATCGAAGTATTCAGATAAGAAAGACTCCGGGCGAGTTTTTCTTCTGTGTACAAAGTGAGTGCAGTGAGTTATTGAATATCACTTTGCATTTTCGCTCATTACTTGGCCATGCAATGTCCATTTGACTTGAAATTTTCACACAATACCCTGTGGACATATGAGATAACAATAATTATATTGCATCAACCATTCATCACTTTTTGCACATATCAACAAAGTTACTAGATCCCTTTAAAGTTATCAAGTTAAAGTAAATATTCAAACATGTATTGAGCTACCATATAAATTTAAAGAGACCCAGCCATAGTCCCAGAGTTCATCTAAGCACAGTACAGTACGTCAGTAACCAGTTATCTGATTTATAAAGGAAAATTGTAAACAACATTTTTGACAAAAGGAGGAAAGCAGCTTTGCTTTATTCATGAAACAAAATGAACTGTGAATGGCCTTCCTAACCAGAAGCCACGCCAGATACAAGCACAGACACGCACTGATTTTACTTCCAGAAACGTCATTGCTGAAAAGATAAAAACATCCTAACGTTCTCTAGCGGCAAAAAAGTTCAAATTACATGAACATTTGCAATTCACCAAGTTCAAAATTCTGACTAATACACAGCCATGATAACGCAGAAACAGGGTGGTTTTCCTTCCTGAAACTTTATCGCTAACAAGATTAAAAACAACCCATCAAACGAGGCAGAAAGTTCAAAATAAACCACATTTGTCAGGATTGATGGTTCAAAATCTGTCAAACATGTAAAACATACAAAAATCTCACATGTTGTTGTAATTGTGTTTTAAAAAGTGTAGGGTGTATATTAAACTAATTTTTTTTTTTTTTTTAATTATTAGCAAGAGATGATGTAGGTGATAATTATTTTGAATTAAATTGTGTACAATAATGCTTGTAACATCTGCAGTTCGTTTTGACCTGAAATAATATAAAGCTGACATGTTTGAAAAGTATCCAGTTTCCCAAAATGACTAATTTACAAAGAACTGAATGCATCAAACATTAAAATAGCTTTATAGATGAATGTTGAGGATGTGCACAATGTACACTCACAACAAACTTGCTTGACATTTAAGTTTGCTGTTAATGACCCCTTTAATGAGAAATTATATCATATCTTGAATTTCAGCTTTAACCATTAACCTACACTAATTTACCACTGATGAGCTCCCATTCAAATGGCATAATGTACGTGTATCAAATCACTCGTCTAAAATTCCCATACTGTACTGTAGGTAAGTTGTCATTAGCTGCACAGATTTCTTTTCAAGGCTTTGGCCCCTGTGAATTATCATCCAGATGGAATCTGAATTGCCCATTAGGGTGAACTCTATAGGGTACATGTATGCTAAATGAAGCAAAACCTACAGTCTACCATGAACTGTATACAGTGGCATAGCCATGGAGGGAGGGTGGCACGTGGGGGGGGGGGGGGGGGGGAGGGGTGCATGAGTCCCTTCAAAGATTTGAAGAACAAAAACAATAGCAAACATAAGAGGACATTTTTTCGAGAAAAAAACAAAGAAATACATTAAAGGTGTGCCACCCCCCCCCCCAATCAGTCCTACCTTGCTACACCACTGACTGTAATAGACTTATCCTACACACATAACTCTTGAGCAATGCTTGACCTACTTATTATGGATCAGTGCAACGCAACTATGGTGCAATTAGCTTGGAGCCTGTCTCCTTTATACAATTTTACTGCAGTCGCTACCAACTCAGTCCTGAAAAATAACCCATCAGTGCCTAAGGCCCACATAATTGTGGTTTGGTAGTCCTACACTTAAACAAGAAGAAGACTAGTTATGTGAAGTGTACAGGAAGACAGAGCATAAATTCCTCTATTTTTAGAGCCCTATTTTGTTACTCTACAGGCTGCTTTAGTTATTTTTTAATGATTTTTATTATTGCGTAAATCACTATAATTTAGAAAAATCCTTAAATTGGCAACACATTGTGATATTTTAAAAACAGAGATATTGGCATTCAAATTGGCAACTTTGCGGCAAAGTCACTTCATATTTGTCTTAAATGGTCATTACTTAATATTTTCCACCTATTTTTAGTTTTTGAACGGTCAACAAAATTTAGGAGTTGCCAATTTGTAGAAGAAAACAATGATCAATTTTGCCTAAAAATAGCTCTCGTCCTTGATGGGGTAAAATTAGATGAGAGAAATACATGTATTCAGTGGAAATTTTTAGCAAAATTGGTCAATATAATATAGAAGTGACTACCATTTGAACTTCATAAACAGACAGGAATATTTTTCTTTAAACCCCCAACGAAAAAGGGAAATGGGACTATTTTCAGTATGAATCCATATTCCACACAAAATATTCTAACAAAACTACCACCGCCGAAACAATCTTTCTTGCTTCAGGTTTTGTAATCAAAGTATGAAATGACATACTCCTACCATCTGTAGGCCTACTAGTTGCACCAACAAAAACTGTCACTACTTGGAACCAATGACAGCTGATATGTGTGCAGTGCTTTAGTAATCTGCCATTGGCTAGTAAACAAATGATCCACGATCATGGGATGCCGGTCTCATCACTCTGTTCTCTCACATGGCACAATTCTTCCTTCCCGGCCGCTAGGTATAGAAATTAGCAACGCGAAATCGCTTTGATCATGAGAGAAAGGGACAAAATAGTCATCCAGTCTCTAGGTGGAGTTTAGGGAGCTACACTATTATGCTATCTGCATAGCTCACTGCTTTCCCAACATTTTTGTATTTTTTTGTATTTCCTTCATTTAGGATTTCTTGACACAAATTTTACAATTGTCCAAGGAATTCTTTTGATATAGAAAATAATAATACAAAATTAAAGACACAGCGCACTAGAAGCACATCGTGTCCCTGGTTTTTTAATTAATTATTTAAAAACTATCAAAATTACTCTGTATCATTTGCCATTTTTTGCATTGCTGGAATTTGAGAAAATGTACAACCCTGAGCACCCACAAATTGTGTAGGTATTCTAGATTTATGTGCATTTGTGTTTGTTGAATCTTACAGAATGGTTACCAGATATTTATTTAAAGAATAAGAGTCATGATCACGATTGCAAATGCAAATTTCAATGACTTTCTACAGGTCTTTCACAATACAATGGATAGTGGTGCAACCATACAACTGCTGTTTGTATTCCCAATTGTATTCCAAGTCAAACAGCATGAAGTTGTGAAGTGTGGGTGGATTCGAAGGAAAAAACAACACAAATTTGTAAAGGTAAATTATCCATACTTGGAAAAACTCTTTGTGACATGTAATGTATGCATCTAATAGGTCTCGGACATCTAGTGAATTTTAATACTGGCTGTTCATACCATACATAAAGTGTACATGCTCGCTGAGTTTGAAGTATCTCCATTCCCAAGAAAAAAGTATTAGATTCTCATTCCAAAAGGCAAATTATCTAACACAAAATTTGATTTAATTCATTATTCATTATTTCATTCTGTATTTTGTACAATAAAATCAATCAATTAAATGACAAGTTTTATCAATGAATCTCCTAAAGGATTTGACATAATTGCTTGCTAAACTGCTTCCATAACTTTCAAATTTTTTGCTAAATCAAAAGGTAAATTGAAAGATAGTTTTGAAAGGTACTACAGGTATATATAGTTACTAATTAAAATATTGTGATTAACACCAACACTGTCTCATAAAAGAATCCCCATAAATTTAATGAAAAAGTATTGAAAGTCAAATGGTTGTTTTCCCATGTTGCCAAAATACATTTGAGCCGTAACTAAAAGCTCAAGATCAAAACAAAATTTATGTTAATAAATACAAATATTATATATTATTGAGATTGACAGCCTCATTACTGACAATCTCACATGGGATCTGATGGATTAGCCAGGGCTCGGACACTCGCACTGGCCCGGGGCCAGTGAAATTGCACTTCGGGCCAGCAAAAATGTTTAAAAGACATTTTTTGGTGGCCCGATCGGGCAAGCAGATTTTCAACCCCAAATTAGAAAAATCTTGTTTCAACCCAAAATTAGAAAAATCTTGTTTCAACCCAAAATTAGAAAAATCTTGTTTTCTTCCATGTTATGCCTTCATCTATAATCACAGATTTGATCAGGAAAAGAGTGATTTTATGAATAGTAAAAAGTTAACTCATGAAATATAAATTTCGGGCCAGTAAATTTTTCTTTCGGGCCACCAGAAAAGGGGAAGGGATTATTTCACTGGCCCGACTGGGCCACTGACAAAAAAGGTGAGTGTGGAGCCCCTGGATTAGCAATGTCTGTACATGAGATATGGGCTGCATAGTACACAGTACTGGTTTAACCCTCTCAGCACCCAATGCTAGAAGTTACATGCGTACAATCTTTCTTTAAATTTGTTTTCTTTTAGAGACTCAGAATCTGAATCTGGTCACCTCAAACAACAACCAAAATTATAAAAAGTATATGTTTGGGTTGCCCTTTCCTAAAAGTAAATTACGTAGCTGCAGTATAATGAAAGTTTTCTGGCCCAAAGCTAATTTTGTGTGGCCCCGCGCCAGAACACTAGCTTAAATTACCTTACCCGAAAGGCGAAAACCAACAGAACATTTGAGTTTGTACTGTACGAGCCAAAGACGTATTAAAAGGGTTAATTGACTTGAAACATACATACATACATACATACTGTACTTTGCAAGCATCCAGACCATTCAGGAAATCCAGCGTCACAAACTAATCCTCTCTTTAATCAAAGTTTAATGACAGTGGCATGAAATCAAAACCATATTACATTACATGCTTGACGAGCATATTCTATTTCTGGATCACAATATGTAGTTTTAATTTTGGTTTGATAACAAAGCAAAACACATCTAGACTTGCTTGTTGTTATTTGTTTCCATGATGATTATAATTCAAATACAGCCAGCATACTCTGTTGCTCAGTGTTAGCAAATAATTATTTAAAATGATTACATTATCATACACATGTACAAGCATCAATATTAGTCCCAATTCATTCATAATGCAGAGAAGATATTATAGTAGATGCCGAATTGCAAATAAGCTAGTACTGTAAAACAGGCCCTGGGTGTCCTTTTGGCCGCCAGGGTGACTTTGGCCAGTTTTATATAAAGATGTATTTTAATTGAGCTCACTTACTTAAACAAATTTCTTATTTTCGAAAATAAATGAATTCTTATAAGGTAACTTTGTAAAAAAAATCTGAAATTTGTTCAAGTAAGTGAGCCTCATGAAAATTGTACATCTTTCTCAAAAACTGGCCAATAGTCAACCCGTTTATGATATGATCAGCTACCAAATATGGCCCACCTGTTTATCAGCTGATTAAGCGCATTAACTCTTAACTATGCAGGGATTTTAATGCTCTATTGGCATTTGTGTGTATTGTAAGTCGCAAAAATGCGAGCTTGCCACTCAAGGAGTTAAACAAAGATAATTTTGTGCAGTGTGTTTCATTTCCTTAACCTTTTCCTTTGTTGTTAAGTGCACTAAGAGTCATTGCGCAAGCAAAAACCATCTTTAGCGCGCTCATAATCAATTGTGTACAATGGGAAATTTGTTTGCACAGGGAAATAAATTACATTGTTTTAGAATCGGCTCAGATTCTGCAGATTTGGTCACATTTATACAAATGTTTTGTGGATAAATGTAATCTTGAGAATTTTTTAAGAAAAGGGGGGGCCAATATTATGGCACCCTCTCTTCAATGTGATTTTGTTTCGCCATGAAATGCATCATGAGTATTACGGGGACAATTACGATCGCAGTCGGCAGATACATTTTTATCTTCATTTGAAGTTCATTCTTTACAAATTTTGTGGCATTTACTAAGATAGTTTTTCAGATATTGGTTGTGTTAAAAGTTAGACACCGCATCATACCATAATTTCATTTCATTTAATTATTTAATGGACAATGGCTAGCAAGGGTGGATCAAAAACTATTCAATATGTTGTGTTTTGATCGTGCTAACCCTGGAGAATTTGTATGGAAATCATTTTGCTGGCTCGACCAGCTGTCAGAAATAAAGTGAGTGTAGAGAATTTAGGGCTTTGCAATGGATGTCAAAGACAAAGTCAACTTTTCTGCTGATAATTTCGAGCACTCACTTTCAAAAGAAAATGGCTGAAATCCATATCAAAGACAAAGGCTTAACCCAAAAAATTATAAGGTTTTCAAATGCAATTCATTAATGGCTGATTGTTTTTTTGTTTTCATTGCATTGCAGTCAGTCTAGAAAGACAACATGTTGCAATTTCTGTATGTTTATCCAATCTCAGTTATATAATTTTCTTCTGACAATGACAGGTCTGAAGTATTTCTTTAAAATTAAAACAATCTCTCACAAATGTTGTTTCAATGCTGCCTCAATCTGATAGAATGGCAAGAATACAATTACAAATCAGAAACTTAGCATAGGAAAATCTCACACAGCACAAATAACATTCAATTAATTCGCTTCTTGCGATTGCACTTAGTACAGTCTTCTACATTCACACAACAAACTCACAAGTGGGGCCAATCTCACAATAAGTGGGGCTACATAAGTGGGACATTCAGGTTCAAATTAATTTTTTTTAATCAAATGCAATTCTATTATTTTCATGGTTGCCAAATATGTGTTCTGTCTTAATCGAAATGTGAGAAGATAAATTAGGACCACATTTTGTTTCTATTGGGCCTTGGATCGCCATGTTTACTAAAGTGAAGGATACGAAACATGGACAGACATTGATCCCCTTAAGCATTCTTTTTTATTCATAATTTAAAAGAAGCAGTACTTAATATTTTCCGATACCTTGCACAATGAAAGCAAAGTTGAATATTTCCTATGGCCTATGCATTATTTTATGGAAAATTAAGAAATATCTAATATTGATTATCTTGGGTAAAAGTATACACATGTTTAGTTTAAATTCATTGTTAAGCTCTAACTTGTAAAGCAAAGTCTTTTTAAAACAACATGTTGTGCATAAATTACTTAAAGGAAATGCTCTTCACAGAAATAAACTTGTTGTAAGTTACAGCACAAAGTAAACCACATGGTCAGGGGCGTGTGTCATGGAAGGTACGAACATGGACAGACGTCTGTCCATGTTCTGTACCTTTGCATGTGAAATCGTCCAAATATCTCACTAGAAACATCTGCACTCTCTGATCTGCTAATGAAAAAAAAGTAAAATTACATGCAATGAAAGTCATCTTGATCGTGTAAAATTGTATCACTTGTGAAAGATATCACGGGCATCTATCATGGAAGGTGTGAACATGGACAGACGTCTGTCCATGTTTGTACCTTCGCATGTGTAATCGTCCCAAATTTCTCACTAGAAACATCTGGCACTCTCTTGATCTGCTAATAAAAATAGTAAATGACATGCAATGAAAGTATCTTGATCGTGTAAAATGTTATCACTAGAAAGATATCACGGGCATCTGTCATGGAAGGGGTACGACATGGACAGACGTCTGT
Organism: Echinarachnius parma; assembly: GCA_037951105.1. Taxonomy (NCBI): domain Eukaryota; kingdom Metazoa; phylum Echinodermata; class Echinoidea; order Clypeasteroida; family Echinarachniidae; genus Echinarachnius; species Echinarachnius parma. Next base: position 166,718 of record JBAMJV010000828.1, read on the forward strand.
CCATGTTTTGTACCTTCGCATACATTGTAATGCGTCCAAATTTCTCAAAAAATAACTTTACACATATTTCCGCATGATCCATACAAGGAAAAATAATTTCAGACATTGTAACTAATTTTATGTCTTTCTGACGCTGTGAATCAAGATGACTCATCTTTCTGTATTTTGTAATAATGTTTATTTGTAACGAAGGGTACGAACACTAACGGAAGGTACAACACAAGTGGGACAGACAGGTTTGTGGGTTCTGTCGAATCAACGGCAGAAGTTTGTGGGGATTCCAAAAGGAGCGTAAGTGTGTTGATTTTGTAGATGTATCTTGGCATGTTTTTTATTCCAAGCGAATGCACCGACACAGCTTTAATTCGTGGAGTGGACAGACAAAGCAATACTGAATTTTGATCGCCCATTTCATTGAAATTGCTTTCAAGCTCGACTAGTTTTGTTCAAACTTTTAGACCTGAGTCCCGAAATGAAAACTTAACTAACCCTAAACTCTCTTTCTGCGACCGGGAACATTAAAGTAATCGGGCAGGCGAAGGTATGTAACGGAGTGGACAGACATGCGTACATCTTACATGCTACATTTTCAAGTCTATTTTCATTTACTACTGAAGTAAATTTGAAAGGTAAAAACATTTAACATTTCAAATCCAATGTGCATTGTACGGTGGAGCTGTTCTGGATTGTGTTTTCATTGCCCCCATTTTTTTTAGAACGCTGATGAGATTTCCGACACTTGAAATGTCCCATTTTTCAATGCCTGTTTCACAGCGTAAATTGACGTTTGATGTGACATAACTAAATTTCTCCCCATCCAAATGAACTCGATGTTATTAATACTATCTCACACACTAATTCTGAACAAGAAAATAAATACACACAAGGAGGCAAATTTGATATATTTTTACTATCAAAAGCACAAATATCAATGGTCAAAAAGGGAATATACCGTAGTTATTGTGAGATTGCCCCAAGTCTGTTTTACTGTCTTCGCACTTCATCTAGAAAATTTATAAAGTATTAAACAATGACATAGTGAGTTAGTTATTTCGCTTCTACGATTATCATATCCTCATCTTAGCTAGCAAGTAACAGAGTCATGAAACCTGTGCAAGATAACATTAAAGGAGTTCAAGACAAGTTTGAAGTTAGCAAAACTAAGCAAGTTCGTGAAAATGCGAGATTCGATGCCTGGCAGGCCCGCCAGGATACTACACGGTGCACCACCCATCTGGACTCTGGCTGTCTGGCCTCGGGGACGAGCCCGGGGACAGCCAACAACATTCCCGCCAACGGCTAGCTCATACAAACAGCAACAGCATTTCATACTACACAACGAGTCCCCTCGAAATCAGATAGGCACCATTTTCACTCTTTGATGTTTAGTCTACCAGTTCAAATCCAGATCGTATGTACGGCTAGAAGCACGACAATGGGTTGCCCTACAGTCAGAGATTCCTTTTTCCCAAATAGTTATGAGCTAAACGCAATTTGACAACAACATTTGACTGCTTCGTGTAGAATTCGCAGCGCACGAAGCTGCCAGCCAGAAGCTCAGAATCAGAAGTCTGTTTTGACTGCACTGCGCATGCTCAAATCAATTTCAAATAATCAGTGGAGCCGAATATCGATCAAAAAATAACGATGGTCAACTTTCTCTTTTTCTTTTTTTTGACCCTGTCCCTGATATAAAAACAAAATACACCACATAGTCCCTAAGGTAACACGCGATCTATAAAACCTAGATAACCTTTTCTGATTAGTTATTATGACTATTTATCAATGGCATAGGACAGCAATTCTCCAAGGGGGGGGGGGGGGGTGGGGGGGGGGGGTGGGGGGGAGGCGGAAGGAGGGGGGGGGGGGCTCCAATCTGTGAGCATGGACAGGCGGTGGCTATGTAAGCAAATAAGCAAACAAATAAACTTAATTAGGGTTTATTGGTGAGGGGGGAGGGGGGTCTAACAATAGATAAACCATAAAATTGGTGAATGACTAAACTGCTAGGTAGTTCAATCTTATAATAAACAGCATACTTATAGGGCTTATATCATGGAACTAAGCTATAGGGTGTTATGCATACAGGCCTTTGATATGAATCTACTAGTGGACAAACACAAGGTAAATCATGTTCCATGGTCCCCAAAGACCCAGAGTTCTCATTATAGCTATCGGGAGGTTCCCAATGTACAGCACGCTACTAGGTGCTTCACGTACTACGGCATACAGTGGTGTACCCCAGGATTTTTTTCAAGGGGGGGTTTTATTTCGTCAACCAACATTTTTGAGTGGGGGAACATCCATATTATGGTAGCTAGACCGAAAAATAGTTTCTCTGTCCCAACTGACTTACGGTGAATTTGGCATAACTGAACATCAAACTTGAGATGGCGCTATTTCTAAAATAATCACAGAGGCGTAGCTTCTCTGACACATCGGACCCGCAGTGCGTAGAGGAGGAGGATAAGAATGAGGAGGATGAGGATGAGGATGAGGAATGAGGATGAAGATGAAGATGAAGATGAGGATGAGGATGAGGATGAGGATGAGGAGGAGGAGGAGGAGGAGGAGGAGGAGGAGGAGGAGGAGGAGGAGGAGGAGGAGGAGGAGATACATGAATAAGATAAGAAATGAATTAAACCATTATCCAACTGGACCAGTGGTTGTAACTTGGTCGGACTAATTGGGGTGGTGGGGGGGGGGGGGGGGGAGGGGGGGGACGTGGGTGCGGGGGTGGGCATACAACTTGGGGGTACACTATTTTGTTCTCCCCCTTTTGTTTTCTTATTTTATCAAAATAATGAGGGGGATCGTGCCCACTGGCATGTAGCTACGCTCTGCAATGGCAATCAACAAACATAAACTATTACAATATAAATTAAGTTATTAAATGTTGTCCACGACTGATTGAATATCAAGATGCAGTTTGAAGATAAAACTACAGCTTTTTTCTTACTAATATCAATTATTTTTTCGCCAGCAGGTTTACAATCACAATATTTAAAATCAAGTAACATCAGTTGTTTGATTTACATGGGTCTCCGCTTTCCATTCTGGTTAATTTTGTTTTGTTGTGCTCATAATAGACACACTTGAAGTGTGTTGAAAAAAAAACAAAACGCATTAAGTTGTTAACATTGTGTGTTTATGTGTGTGACAGTGTGAGGTCGCTGTATACTGTTGTTTTTTTTTTTTTTTTTTCTTTTTTTTGGGGGGGGGTGGGTATGGCACACCCCGTTTTATATCTTTCCTTCTGAAAACAAAAATCCTTTAATATGTCCTGCATTGTATGTTTTCTTCTTCAAATTATTGGTTGGCATATTGCCCCCCTGTGCCCCCCCCCCTTCATACCTACACCACTGGCCTACAAACAACACAAAGATTGACAACTTAGTGCCTAAGACTGGAAGAGCCGCATGCTTTCCAATCTGGTGAGATCCCGAGTTCGAATCCAGCCCACTCCCGTTTGTCCCTTCATCAAGACAATTAAATAAAGCTCTATACCATGGTGTAATAATGGGGTACCAATGACGGGCTGGCTTAATAGGTCTTTGCGCCGTGATTGGCAGCATGGCTAGTATGCTCCCCCTGGGAGTTGAGAAGAATATGGGATATCATTGAGTGGTGTTTTAACTGCACCCGATGACCATGGTAATCAATAAATATTAAAGTATAGTAAAATAGTAGTTGAGCTATAAATGATCATACTTATTATCAAATGTTTTCATTACAATTATGTAATTTTCCATAAATGCCGGAATTTTGAGGGGATTCATTGGGAAGTTTGATTGCCTCTGCTTAGGTATTATTCCTGAATCTTTGTCCATTTTAATGTCCTGTACGACAATTAAAGGGCCAATGCAAACTCAAGAAAA
>JBAMJV010000829.1:0-37006 GCA_037951105.1 Echinarachnius parma
ATAATGGTAATATTGGGACTCTAGGGAGGCGTTTATTACCTCAACCACGGGCGTAGACATGTCATTAATACCCATTCAACTGGGGGGGGGGGGGATGATCTATTCATCCATCCCCCCAGTTGAATAGGTATTACGTAACTCGCTACGCCCGTGACCTCAATTAGGCCTATTAATATAAGTTATTACTAGTTGGCAACTAAAGTGATTTCTTGTTGCATACTTAGCCCTACCATCCAAACTAGAGTTAGAATGGAAGTAAGGTAGTCAGGTAGTGTGGTTCGAATACTTGGGTCCTTGGTCCATGTTAATTTCCGTGTATACTAATGAGCATGATGTCTGGGGATATGCGTTAAATATACTGTATTATATCCTACATGAATGAAATCCTGTTCAGTGATTGGTCTACATAGCGTCATGTGACCAAACATAGTAATGCCCATGGAGAAAAATGTGCTATGCGTGACGTCATTCATGGAATAGTAAATGCTATTCCATGAATGACGTCATAGACGCCGGGTGATCATATTGAGCCCATAGAGATGCGTGTTATAAAACTTCCCTGCGAGCAGAGGTCTTGTTTTAGCTTGCGAAAGATGCTCGACGAGATTTCTCAAAGAGTTAAAACAAAAAGAAATACAGCATATTTTCACCCGTGAATATCAATAAGTTCCAAAGAATATTCTAGAGATGCATTTCATGTACATAACGTAGCGGTATTCGAATTTAAAAATTAAGACAATGTGCACTTTGTGCATCGTTGTCCTTCTGTGGTCGTGACATAATTCGTCATTTAACAATCGGCCGCGATATGCACTGCACTAGCTGTATGTGTAATGTATTTTCTCCATACAATTACACGTGTGTAGTATGTAAAGCAGGTTAATTAATCACTTTGATACGCGCGTTTTGCATTTGGGTGCGCATTAGTTGTTAAGGCGCGTAACCATGAATGGAAAGATAGCGCAATACGCGCTCTGCGCTAGGACTATTGCGCAAAGGGGGTCAGTGTCACAAACAGAACATAGTCAGTGCAGTGATGGTTCCATGATCAATGTTTAGTTTTTCTTTATATTTTTCTTTAATTGAATTGAAATCATTTGTTTTTGCGATGATTATGATTATGCGAAGGATATAAAACAAATATATCATGCACTATTTCGAGCCACTAGCGAAATTATGGATTCCTCGGTGACAGAAAAAGCACTATGTTCTTCGGGTCTACGACCCTCAGAACATAGTGCTTTTCCTGTCACCTCGGAATCCATAATTTCAACTAGAGGCTCTCAGTGCATGGTATATTTGTTTAGTATGCATAGGGATACACTAACAAACTAATGAGCACGCCAGGTCGCCACCATGACGGGAGATGGCGCCATTCTGAAGAATTCATCTTCTATGATGAACCAGTCCATCATACTGGGTCGAGCCACGGAGGAATACGCCGCGGCGCGCCGTGATGCGCATGCCGTATTGTCGTATACATGCAGTGGCGTAAAGATACAGAAATACATAGTTTGTGCCCCCAATCAGTCCGACCACATTGTACATGTAGACATTTTTGTTTATTGTTTGCCTTTTAAATGGATCTAGTATTTGTCAAAATCCTCAAAAACTTACTTGGAAACTCTAGCGGTTCTGAATCATACATTCGTATTACCATTAGGACTAGAGGCATGGAACAGGTTTCTGTTTGTCTACTTTCCCTTTCGTTAAAAAGATATTTACGATCGAAGTGTTCGGAAAGTTAAAGCTGTGTACACAGTCAATGCAATCGGTTTGCGAATATCACTGACTTTGCATTTGCGCTCATTACTCGGCCGTATAACATCCATTCAACGTAACATTGTTACACATTACTTAGTGGACATATCAGATCACAAAAATGCACATTCGATCAACCACCATACAACATCAATACACATCATACAACTTTAAATGTCTAATGATAATGAGAGTCATGATGGGAAGACCATAATTATAATAATTTTGATGATTTTGATGATGGTGATGATGATTACGATGACGATAAGGATTATGACGTTTTTCTTGATGATGGTTTATGATAATGGTGATGATGGTGATGATGCTGCTGATGTATGCCTATTGATGTAATTTTGTGTTAATGTATATGCCTAAATTGTGTATTATAATGTTTGTACAATTAATTTGGTTATGATTTGAATGTTAATATAATTGCTCTTATGTTTTGCTTGTAAAGAGCATTGATATTTCTTACCAGTTCTGAAATGCGCTATATAAAAATTAGCTATTATTATTATTATTATTATGATGATAATGATGATGATAATGATGATGATGGTGATGATGATAATGGTGATGATGGTGATGATGATGATGATGGTGATGATGATGGTGATGATGATAATGGTAATAGTTGTGTTAATGATATAATGATGGTGATTATGTAGATGACTCTGTCTCACAAACACACCCTCTTTACACAAACACCATACAAATAAAGAATGCACAATTAGTCCGCTTATTTTGTTATATCAGTATAGGGATCAAACATTTTAATTATTCATATAATAAGAACGTAGAAGGGGGTAATTGAAAATAACATTATTATCAAGAACGTCCGACAGATTATACACGTTAGTCTGATGCAGATTATAATAATACATAGCTCAACATTGGTACGTTAATATCTGGATTCCACGTGAACCGTCAAGACAAACAAAACAATAAATATGTCCCAGTCGGAGGAGTATTTTTTACAAACAAAAGTCGTCGTAATAAGTTTCATTCTATAATCGATTTTACACGGAGTAAGTACACATATCATTAAGATCGAAGTTTAAATCACATAGCATTATTGATGTCTATATTTCAACAAATAAAACAGATTGAAACACTACTGCAAATTACATAAGATAGTATTTGACTTGCTTAGAGATCGACACACAATATCACTTAGCCGTTTAGATACATTATATAATGTAATTGGCCAACAAAATCAACGGCAAAAATTTGGTCCCACATACAAAATTGTCCAATACAAGTCTATTATGATAAAACATTGCTCCATATTCTGGCCACTACTAAATGTTACAACCTTAAACACATGGCAAGAGACACATAACTCATTAAAAAGTATGTCTTACAAACCATTTATCTATCATGATTCAATTAATAGAAAAATCAAATAAATTGAAACATTTACAGTTATGTTTTACAGGAGGTTTAACAATACTATACAAATAAAAATTCAACAAAATACTCAAATGATGGACTGATTACTAATCAAAACACTATGAGAAGTTGAATGGCAATGCACTATTAAACAGAAATGACAGAAATTTGGATAAAATACACACCAATAACTACACAAAGAAATATTTATGGTGAATTTAAGCAGCTTTCTATTTGTGAGAGCAGTAGATTTTGTTGTTGATTGCGACCCTTTTTTAGTAGGCATTATAAATGTTGATTGTGTTTGAAATAATGCGTTTTTAGCACAAATGTATGACAGAGTCACATGGGTAATTAAACCATATCATTACTAATAGCATTCCCTACATAACTTATGGCCAGCGTAATTAACTAGTTTCTAAATATATATATACCTCCCACAAGCTCAGCTGTTCGGGATAAACTTTTAGTATCAAAATACACATTATCTTTGTTGATTTATTGAAACTCAATGGAATGCTATCAAAAAATTGTAAACCTGCAAAATATTGTACAGTGTTCTCCATAATAACCATATTGTCTATTTTTATAAATGAAAAATGAGCAAGGAAAAAAAGTAGGGATTTCTCCGGGATTCAAACCATAGACCTCCGCATCGCTAGACCGGTGCTCTACCAGCTGAGCTATAAAAATGCCCCGACGCTGTGTTCGTCCCTGAAACCCGAGTATTCAATGCTTGTCTATTTAATAGAAATCATAATCTATAGTGCACATTTTACATGCTGCTTTCTGTAGCAACAGCCAGTTAACTCGTTCAATACGAGATTCTGAAATCCCTACAGACTTTGCACATAACCCACCAGGTTCCCTGTAAGCAATGGCTTAACATAATGATCACTAATAGGACATCAATCGTTACACAGTCAAAGGGAGAAAACATTAAACAATATTCAGCCTTATCGAACATACAATCGAGGCTACCCCAACAAGAAATAGATATAAATATATGGGCAGGCAACATCTAAAATAATGAAAAATAAATAAATCAGTTTTCCAGGCATCCAATAAAAATCAATCGATAGTCAACATCTCACATATCGTACAATGTTTGATATAAATACATGTATACATATTACATAATACCAAATACATATCAATACATAATAAATACATTTACAATTGTATTCTTAAATAACGTATCATTTTATTGGTAGTATTTTGATATCTCAAAAGTAAGGTATAATATAAGCTTAGTGCCGATCGTTTCCAAAAAAATCAATTGACTAAATATCATTGTCGAAAAAGTAGTAAATTGTCCATAAACAGTCATTACGTATTTGCATATTATTGGTATATAATAATAATACTTGTAAACATTATTACAATCTGATACAGAATCAAATTTTTTAGTCAGTTCATTATAACACGTTACCATGTGTAGAGATAGATATATTTATATATACTTTCCAATTACTTATACAAAAAAACCTTCCGTCTACTCTAGTTTCTACATAGAAATTATCCCTTAACATATAAATTATGAAAGTAACGTTTTTAGTGACCAGCGTTCTACAAGAATTTATGAACATAGCACTGAAACCAGTATTAAAAATCACAATATAAGACCACATTCTTCTTCTTCCACAAAGAGATTACACATATACATATTAAGCATAAAAGAGTTTACAATATATATCTTTAATAATAATCATATATATATGTATATATGTATACCATATTTATATCATAGTACACTTTCGAGTGCATTCTTGCTTTTAATTTACAGGTATATATATGTACATAAATTTGCAACATGTTTGCTGGTAAAGCTTTTTTTATAATATAGTGAACAACGAAATGCATGAATATAGTTCAAGCTATCAGCCAATTTCTTCTATTGTATTCCTATATCTTACTACGGTACAGATTCTCATACGGGCCTGGCATACATTTCCTATATGACCCTATCCTATAATGGAAATATTTAAATCTAAGCCAAAACAACATCAAATTGACCCAGTCTTCAACTAAAAGCTTATCAAATCTTGAAGTGCAATGCAAAAGAACAAATTAAATAACCATGATGATAATACCTAACTGCTTTTCATGGCCATCTTACAACTTTTGAAGCTACACGATACATTTTTGCCATTATTAAAAGGAATACCACATTATTAACATAAGTTAGCTATGAACAATCTTCAAATAATATTACTTTTTGCATAAATTTGTAGTTTTTTGGGATGCTATATTTTTAGATACAATCCCTTTATTTTATCAGCAAGACTTGGTGTTTCAGTGACTTTTTGTTGTTGGCATGTTTAGCCCAATACTAATTATCATATTTTTCTTCACATACTTAATCCATTCACTACGAGATTCGGAAATCCCCATAGACTTTGTACATAGCCCACCCGGTTCCCGTAAGCAACAGGTTAACATACATGTTGAGGAATGTATGACATGGAATCAATAAAAAGTACTAATTTCATTGTTATTACTTGATAAAATATATTGTTGGTGGGTGGTCCTTTGGGATAACAAAGATATAAAGTTATCAGATTTATAGGAATGATGAACTATGTGTCACATTAAGGGAATGATTTTGACGAAGTACTCTTCTCAATTACATTCAACATTATTTTTCTTTCAATATATTTTGCTGGTAGTACTTTAGGAAAAACAAAACAGTGCCCATCCGATTCGCAGGAATGATAAAACAATGTGATATGGGAATGATTTCCATGAAGTACAGTCAAACCTGTGTATAGTGACCACCTTTAATAGGGAGTCAAGAAAAATGGCCACTGTAGACAGGTGACTGCTATAGACAGGTTCCATAACACTGTTTTTCGCTGGAGATGATCACTTTTGGTGGCCGCTGTAGAAATGATTTCTATGTAGTGCTCTTGTAGTCCTATTCTCAATTACATTGACCAATTATCTTTTTTTTTCATTAAATTTTGTTTTTGGTTGTACTTTGGAAAAATATAACAATAAAGTCATCTGTTATTACATATTCATACAGGAATGACATATATGGTGATGAGGGAATGTTCTCTGTGTAGTATGGCAACTGATGGGTTCAAATTAAAAAAACAATAACAACCAATTTTACCAATTTGAGGTAATTGCGACGCTGAAAAACAATAAAAATAATAAGAAAATGTGTGATATTTGTAATCTTATATTCAAAACTTTACCTTGCTATACAATTAGTAAGCTATCATTTAAAAGAGAATATTCTGTGGTACATGATGATACGTTTATCTCCAAGATTAAAGAAAATTGGCATGTACATTGGTTTTTGCACTAATAGTAAACTCTTCAACTCCTCTCAGTTATGCGTGACTCAACTTCTTTGGTAATATCATAGCTTGCCTTTTCAAACAAAACACATATCAGACACAAGTCTCACATATCAATAATAGATAGACATTCAATATGAATATTCCCTTTCTCGACTAACACTGAACAGCAGTTACAACCACAGACCTAGCTCCATAGTAGATATATACTTTGTCTAATCATGAGCCGTTAAATATAGCTATTATGCCGCAGAAAAAGGAAAAATACAACTACTTCGAATTTCCCGTACATACAATTTCAATAAAATAGACACTTTGTGAAGTCAGATGATGTAAATAGGTATATTCTTACTCCATTTTGAATATAGAATGCACAATAAATAGCTGGCGTCAAACGAGTAAATTCTCACTAAGCACTATAAGTACTAAACACGAGTATGCTTGGTATATATTTACACATTATGTCAAAGTATTGTATACATATATATTGTAATATATAAATATACATATCATATGACTTTATTGCATTGGAAATATCAAAACTTTGTGGAAATATACTAATTAAACGACAAATAACAAATCCATTTTTCCTTTTACCCTGGGGGCAGCCATTTTGAATTTGATTTTTTTTTTTTTACAGTACAAAAAAAAAAAAGATTTACAATTTTCCCATCCACAAATGCACATTGATTATGTACCAGTCCTAGTCACCAAACCTTTTCTTCCTTGTGCATAGGTTCAGCTCAGACATTTTGATTGATTTTCCTTTTTTCTTTCTTTTTTAAAGTAACATCAGTTTCATCATTTTTCTGTTTAGTATAAATTTGTCTTCGGGTTTCCAGCACCCTCTTCAAATAATTGTTATCCTAATAAATAAACTCCCTGAAATGAGACTTTGATATGGGTCTACTCTTTCAGTCATATCTTGCTGCTAATCAGCACAACTAAATCCACTAATTACGTAAATAAATAAACACATACATTTTAAAGTATTACGCCATCCTACTGAGTCTCAATGTTATACTGGTAACAAGTGTTCCTTTTTCTATATCGTTTTGATTTTTTTGAACAGATTTTTGTTTAGTTTTTATCATAATTGAATGATTTTTTTTTTTTGCTCTAATTTAACTTTTTCTTTATTGTTTAGTTGTTAAAATTCTTTTGGTCAAAGATTAGTGAAATATTGATCAAGCTTAACCAAATCAGCTAAAAAGCTTAAATAATATGGATGACTCACAGTCAGCGTTATTGGAGGGGTGCTTTTATGCTTTTATGTTTTCTGATCGTTTTGTAAATTCACTATTCATTTTGTATCATACATTGTACTTTATTTTGAAATGCCGAATAAATAATAATAATAATAATAATAATTGTGTAATAATGCTGCTTGAAAAGCTGAAGGGATGCATCTATTTTCATTTTCGAAAGACCAACAGAAACTACAAGTAGCGTGATTGTCCTTCAACATATTTTTCCAAAGTACCAACAACAACAACAAATGGAAAACAAAAAATCTAATCTCAATTGGTTGGGATACATAAAACAAACTTAAGTCAGAACAACCAAGGAGGAATGTCCAAGAACAAATGCAATACCTGAACGCGTTCATCAAAATCACATATACCTTAATATATATATATATCCTATTAAATTTCGCAGCTATATACATTGTATAATTATGTATGATTAATAATGTAGGCACAAGAATCTTCGATCATATTGAGGAGTGTATAAATATTTTTTTTCCGTACTCTTGTCAACATGAAAAATTAGTAAACAAATTGTCACATGAAATTTGAGTAACGTTCACAAAGTCTTATTACTTTGTAAGTTTTTAAAACAGTTTTTTTTTTTACAGTTCTCTGTAACAACGTTCAAAATAAAATAAAATATCAAATAAATTCTAAATCGATGTTGCGATGCACACAAACGACATCTGTATGGATTTTGAGACCGTACAGTGCATTCACACTTCCTGGATTTTCTCGTTTTAAGAAATGTTTCTTCAATCCCAGCTCCATTCTTTGAGGAACAACACCAGGGGGGTGTTTCACAAAGATCCTAAGTTGAACTTAACTCTAAGTTGGACTTATCTATTATGGAAAGCCATGTGTAGCCTTAGAATAAAATATATTCAAAACCAAGAATGCAAGTATTTTAGACTGTTATAAATTTTACATAACAAACATGAAATCTCCTTGATAATAGAAAATATTAATGATTTATATCAACATTTTATGCCTTTGAAAAGGGACATTTAAAGCAATTTTTCAAAGAAACTAATGGCTTTCCATACATTTTAAGTCCAACTTAGAGATAAGTTCAACTTAGGATCTTTGTGAAACACCCCCCAGGATCACATAACTATCAGACTTGGGCCCAGTAACATCCAAGTTTCACGATAACTCATACAATTTGTTGTACGATCTTTGAATCAATCGTCTGATCCAATCAATTGACTATATGATAAATCGTGAATCTTGATATCACGGCGCCCTGCTGATGAGAGTACACGCCAAAGTTAACCGTTAGTTAGTATCTTAGACAACACGAGTGCACAAAATGATTCACCGCTAAGTTGTGTCTTTGCTGCTGCAAGTGCACCCAATGACTATCGGTATCAGAAGCTAAGCTCTTACAAGTGCATGCCATGATTAACAATGTACTTAGAATCTTAGCTCTTACAGGGGCATGCCATAACCAACCATTTGTGTCTTATTAGCTTTTAGAAGCATAATGCCTAGATAAACCATTAGTGAGCTACTTTCTTAGCTGAGCTCTAACAAGTGCATGCGACGACTAACCGTTAGTTATGAACTAATTAGCTCTTACAAGTGCATGCCGAAATTGAAGGTTACTAGTTTGAATCTAAACTGATTAACCTTGCATGCAACGATTAGTTGGTTAATATCTCAGCTGATACTATAGATAAACGGTTAGTTAGCTAGTATCTTAGCTCTTTGAAGGGCATGCAGTGATTGACTATTAGTTAGACACTGAGCTCTAAAGTGCATGCCAAGATTAACAGTTAGTTAGTTTCTTAGTTCTTGCAAGTGAATGCCTAGATAAACCGTTATTTGGTTAGACTCTTAGCTGTTGCGAGTGCACACAACGCTTACTTGTAAACCAGTATCGAAGCAGATACAAGTGCATGCATTAATCAACCAGTTTCTTAGTTCTTCCAAGTGCATGCAACGATTAACCATTAGTTAGAATCCTGGCCGATTCAAGTGCACGGAATGATGGAACATTAATAAGGATCATAGCACCAAAAGGCGTACGTGCAGTTCGTAATTTGATTCTCAAAGCGAGCTACCAATGCCGATAGGGAAGAAATGCCCAGATGCCTTGGAAGGAATTCAGTCTCTTTAACCTGTTCCTTTGGAGGTCTGAAACCCCCATAGACTTTGTACCTAGCCCACCATGTTCCAGTAGGCAAGAGGTTAACCAAGGCGGTCTCACACCCTCTTTGGCATCCTTCGTTATGAAAACATGCCGGGGAGGAGATAGTGCCCTCTTCCTCTGGCATCATTCTGTATAGGGAAATGCCAAGGCAGGAATGTGCGGATTCCCTTACTTTTCACATCTTCCGTACCTATGAAGAAAATGCAGGGGGGGGGAGATTTGTCAATTTCCTCTCGCATTCTCCCAACATGTCCCCTTTCTCTCTCACAAACCCTACTGCATAAGTAAGTAAATAACAAAGAAAACATCATCTAAAGTGAGTGTCGTGTGAAGAGCGCCCTCATTTAGCACTGACTAACGATACCACGGACCCCTCCAGGGAGGTGACGGACCCCCGGGGTTGGACGTCGGCGACCGAGGCGGAGTTGAAGAGCTTGTAGTAGCCCATGACGGGGTGGGACAGGTCCAGTTCGTCCAGCAGCACCTGGGCCACGCCCATGAAGATCTTTCGCTCCAGCCGGCCGTAGTCCCCCCACACGGTGATCTGAAGCACCTTGCCCCGGTAGTCTACCTCCTCGATGAACTTGAGTGTCTGCTGGTACAGCGGGTCCAGCGTTCGACGCGCAATCTTCGTCTTGAGCTTCGCCGCGCAACGCTTGCCATCCATCAGATACACTTTCACATAAGGAGCTGGAATCGGAGAAGGGGTTCAGATTGAGAATGTTCGTTAGATTTTAGACTGGGACCTACTCATGAAAGAGATATGCATAACATATTTAATGATATTTAATTTAATGAAAAATTGCCATAAATGATCAAACACCAAGCAAAAGACCGATTCATGAAATTAACAGGATTATCAAGGAATGAAATCAAACAAAGAAACACTGTCATTAATTCAATGTTTTTCAAATTTTGAGCTAAAATTTTGTGTGGCCTTAAACCAGAATTGGGCAGACCAAGAAAATAAAGACATTAAAATATGTTATTATTTTCCAATTCAAGTTGTTATTATTTTGCATGATTGGGATGTTGGTGACCCAAAGTTTATGCAAGGTGGGGACAAAGGGAAGCCTGACAGCACTAGACCTGGACTTACCCGGCATAACTTTCACACCGGCATTGAAGTTCCTGGCCCTAATATCAATATATAACAAAAAGTCATATTTCTGTGGGTGGTTTGTGGGAGGTTTGGGGAGGTTTAGTGAAGAGAATTTTGGCCATAGGACAGTGCAACAATCCTGTATTTCAGGATCTGGACTTACCCAGCGGGACTTCGATATCAATTGATAGCAAAAAGTCATATTTCTGTGGGTGGTTTGTGGGAGGTTTGGAGGGGTCTAGGTTGGAGAGTTTTGGCCAGAGGACAGCGGGTCAAGGCTACATTTCTAGATCTAGACCTGGACTTACCAGGCGGGATTTTGACACCGGGCTTGGCGATGAGGTTCCTGGCCCTGATGACCTCTACCTCCAGGTTCCCCCTCCTGTCCACCAGACTAAGTTGAATGTCCCCCATCTGGGGCGAGCCCAGCGCCTGGCGCCCGACGAGCTGCGAGGGTCCAAGTCCGTCTAGGAAGTCGTTGAACTGGCCCTCCCCGCCGAAACGGAAGTTACTCGGGAGCCAAAGGCTGTAAGGATAATAACAAAAATAATAATATTATTATTATATCATATTATCATTAATTTTATAGCAGAAAGAGCAGAAGCAGAAGTAGTGGTAGTGGTAGTGCTAGTGCTAGTGCCGGTAGTGGTAGTGGTAGTGGTAGTGGTAGTGGTAGTGGTAGTGGTAGTGGTAGTGGTAGTGGTAGTGGTAGTAGTAGTAGTAGTAGTAGTAGTAGTAGTAGTAGTAGTAGTAGTAGTAGTAGTAGTAGTAGTAGTAGTAGTAGTAGTAGTAGTAGAAACATAATAACACTAATAATAACAATTCTACTGATAATAGTAATGACAAAACAATTTAGTTTGCATAAAATCCAAAATGAACATAGAAGGCATTTACTGACAACAGTCATCTAAGTAAGATAGTAAAACACTGTGTGTATTAGCTCAGTGTGTATATCTTTACTACATATAGAAAGACTTGTCTACTGCTAATCCAAAATGACAACGTCACAGTTGTCTCCTTCTCTCCGAGGTTTATGTGCTTAGTTTCAGGGGGGGGGGGTCTATGTACACATCTATGCCAACAACTTTAAGCCGTAACTGCCTTAGGAACTTCATCCCTGATGGCCGGCCATATATGACTTACCCGCTTGAGCTATCACTGCCGAAGCTGCATACGCTACCGTCGTTGCTCTCTCGACTGGCCTGCTTCTGCAGTCGGTCTCTCATCTCCACCGGCAACACCTCCTCGCTCCGCTGGATGCTGGCACGCTGTTTCTTGCCTGAAAGATTTAATCAATGCAAACATATTGATGAAAATCATAATAATGAAGCTTTCTTTTCTTTTTAAAGACTGTTTCTGAAAGTTAACTGGGATTAGCTTCAATGTGTGAATGAAGTTTTCTGTTGTTCAGCTGTTTATATTGCCTAGTCCAAATTAAATTTTGCAAAGGAAATTGAACTTATAATATCAATGGAAACATATTCATAAAAATCATTATAATTAATACTAATTATAATCATGATTATTTTTTCTTTTAAAGACTGTTTCTTAATGTTTGTTGTTTGGTTTTGCTTTCTATATAGTTAGCCTCATCTCCATCGGCATCACCTTCTTGCTATGCTGAATTGCTGGCATGCTGTATCTTGCATAAAAATATATCAACCAACTAATATTGTTGGTTATAATCTTAATTAATTATCATTCCTCAAAACTTAGACTGATTATACATTTGTAAAGTTGGCTCTTTTCTACTATATGAATGCGTTTTTTATAGAATGACACACATTTTCTGTCGTCAACTGGTTTACTACCCAAATAAGAAGAATAGTATACAAGATTCATACGTCCGCATGCGAGACCCGGTAGATCCCGTGTAGCGAGCAATACAAAAAGTGATTGATATCTGACTGTCCGTGGATGTGGGGTGGAGTGGTCGATTGACTTACCGGCTAAATTTGAGGTGCTGTTACTTTTCTTCGAGAGACCAACCAGAGAGGCTACTTTCGCGATACTCCCCCGTCGCTTCTTTACCTCGACGCTGCCAGACTCAGCCGCAGAGTCCGATATACTGCCCTCGTTCTTGTCGTACATGTACATGTCGGTGCTGCTGGTGCTGCGGTTGAGTGGCTTGCGTGAGGGGGCGGGGTGGTGTTCCTGCATCTTGGCTGTGAAGGCACTGTAGTCATGGAGATACAAACAAAACATAATTATTAATACTGAGTATATGATATCCACCATACTTTATAATAGGACAACTCAAACATAGGGAAAACTGAACAGAAAAGTAACTAGAGGCAGGGCATTCAGGGAGTGCATACCTCCGCCAACACTCAAATGTTGATATTTGCATGACCTTGACCTTGCCCTTTGACTTATGACCTTGACAATTTAATCGGTTCTATTCTAGATAAACACAAAGCTTCTACGAAAAATTGGTTGAGATATCTGTGAAGTTGTGCGCAGGAGACTGGTGACGAACAAACGGGACCGAAAATATAACCTCCTCCAACGTTGGCGGAGATAATGATCAATTAAAAAGCCATCACAAAAGCTTTGTAGATCAATTGGAAGAACACCAGTCTAGCAATCCAGGTCCAGGGGAAGCACAATTTTCTTTGCTCATTTTTAATAAGAATGAGAAGAAAGAAAAAAGAATAAATTATAAAGCATCTTGTGCTGTGGAAAGTGTATTGCATCTGCTGTGAAGGCAAAGCGATTATATTGATAAAACATAATAATGATAACTAAAATGTCAATACAAATTTTGATGATCACTTTTTATATATAATACATTTCATTATACGACTTTGTTAAGAGTAAAATACATTTTAATGAATACCAAATTGTAGAATGCAGACCGCCATGTTTTTTCTCTCAATACATCCCATTATTGTTCTTGATTATGTTTACGCTACTTAATATAAACAAAAAATGATCATAAGAAGCGATGAAGATTTCATCAAAACAAGCTACAATCCAAAATTGAAGTTTGGTCATACGAGATCAATTACCGGTAAGTTGTGTTTGCAGTCACGTTATAGGGTCTGCTTTTGACAAGATTTACCAAATACTAAACAATATCATTAGCTAAATGATCTTTCCAAGTGTTTCCCAGTATAATAGCGGGGACATCCACGTCGATTACCCCAGTCAGGACCGGCCCTGTAAATGCCCACACTGGGGTCTATGGAGAATGCATGTTATAGCAAAATCTAATCATCTTCAATTGGTCGAAAATAAAATACTCAGGGGGGATATTTGTACCAACTGAAGTGATATGAAGCTCGTAAAATCTCAAAGACTCTTAGTTTCTAACAGCCTTTAATTAGAATGGCAAGGTTAAAGTAATCCCTAAGGAAGAGGAGGAACTGGGGGTCAATGACATTTGAAAACAGCTTTACGTGTGCTTTGATTTATAATAATGATAACCATCTGAAGCACTTTATTCGCAGGGAATATCTAAAGCACTTTATTCACAGGAAATATCTAGAGCACTTTATCAGCAGGAAGTATCAAAATTACTTTATTTGCAGGAAATGTCGCGATTTGAGATTTTAAAGAGATTCCCATATATCTGAAGCAATTTATTCATAGGAAATGCCACGATCGAGATTAGAGAGATACAAAAGCGATGCCACTGTGATCAGATAAAATCCCTATACATCGACCAACACGTGCCTATAGAAACACATGTCCAGTCAACACATGTCCATGAGCATGCCTTCCGGGGGGACTTATGATAATTGATTGACCTACGGTGGGATTATTAGTATTAACATGCATTGCTCCCCAGTGAGTAGAAAGTGCACGTCATACGCGCATTGATTGGGAGTGTGTCCCATGACAGGGCTCGACACTAGCAAGTACAAATCTATGTTGGGCAAGTAAAATTGCAGTTTGGTTGCCCAATCGGGCAACTCAAGTATTGGTTAACCTCAAGAGAATAGTGTAATTACTATTATTTAGAAGTAAAAGGGCAAGTAAAGTTTTGTAAAGTTTGAAAAGTTTGTTTGTTTGTTTGTTTATTTTATTTCCACTTTTTCAATACAAAGAAACATCATACAAATATATAAAATGAGTAACATGTAAGTTTAACAAAATATGTTTCTAATTAAAATACAAGCAAAAAACAAAAGTATTAATTGGTGCCAATCCATCGTGAAAATAATCTGCATAATATAAAATAAGAAATAAGGGGGAGAATGGATATCTTATGTAATGCTTGGTAAGTTTCTTATAAAGGAAAAAGCAGGAGACCACATGTCGTAAGCTTGTGAGTTGACTTGCCCGAATGGGCCAGTAGAGAAAACAGATAGTGTGGAGGCTTGCCCATGACAAGGTACATTTGTTGATATTATTTACTAGATTGTTTGATTCCCATAGAGTTAATACAATGGGTTAATGGCTTTGAGATAATGATCTTTCATATTAGGTTTTTTTTCAAATTTAGTTATTTCTATCATTATTCATTATTTTATAACAAAATATGGGATGGAATGAAAACCTATTATATAAGACAACCAAGCAACTGTGTTATATCAGACACAATGCTAGGAGTTAAAATATCACAACTGTAGTTATACTGATTCATTAGAATAATAACAATGGGATACAAAATTATCATGATGCAACACTACTTCACAATAGTGTTTTCTCTAGACCTCCATAAAATGGTCTTATGTTGTTTACAAAATGAACATAACAAACTAATGAAACGAGGTCTCTTTAAAACATGTGTGTATTAATGAAATATTGATGAACGGCTCTTTATTTTTTTCTTAATAGACCTTCACAAATATCAGGTCAAATGATACCTGGATAATTTCATGTTCCTGTCATTATTATTGAAATTTTAAAAGATTGTTGTTTTGCAAATAATTATTTTTTTCCTCATTATCTTCATCAAATTAACTTGGCAGCATATTTTTTTTCTCAGTTTGCCCTTTCTGTAAATACATTTGCTGAGAATTGTTTGTAAAAATGTTAGGATATATAAACGGCAACGCTTTTAGTTGATCACTGTACCTGTGCTCTTGTATTACCCAGAAGGTGACAAATTACCATCTTACATTTGCAACTATTATAAGAAATGTGCATCTGCACAGATCTTCCAAAACCATTTAACCTGTTCCCTTTGAGTTTCTGAAATCCCCAAAGACTTTGTACACAACCCACCCGGTTCCCGTAGTCAAGGGGTTAAATGAGATCAAGTATTTATGTTAGGGGATGTTGAAACTAGTTCAAATATCCTAAAATTCCCATTTAAACCATTGCCTGGTGGGTCCTGTATTAACTCTTAAGGAGATTGCAACATCAAGATGGGATCAGGTTAATACACTCTCCCACACATCATATCTCACCCACACAAGTAAACATATAGATACACACAAACATATACATGTAGATACAAACACACCCACACAAACATGCTTATTAATACACACCCACGGAAAAGGTACAATTCTATGAATGAAGCAGTTTGTAGACTTTAAAATGTCAATTCAAGGACTTCTCATAATCCATTTGCAGTGATCATTATAACTGAAATTTGATGAGAAAATAGCATGGACGGATGATCATCAAGTATAACAAAACGTTACAAAAATTATGAGAAGATATGAGGACAATAAATGATGATGATTGTAATCCATACCCCAAACAAAGTACTCAGACAACATTTCCATATCAAAGTTTTCTTTCTCTCTTACTCTCTTCATCCTAATTCCCCCTCTCTCTTCATCTCTTAAAATCTTCATATCGTCCTGTCCTTCACTACATTACATCTCTCTCTCTTTCCCACTCTCTCTTGTTCTCTCTCTATATATCTTTTGCTTTTAAATGCGATCTTATCCTTACTCTGTCTTTCCCTCTCTCTCTGCCTCATTATTTATCTTACTTCCATCTCTCTCCCTCTCTCTCTCTTGCTTGCTGTTTCTATCTCCATCTACATTTATTGTAATCATCTCTCTTTCTGTCTCTCTTTTATCAAAATTTCTTGATTCTCTCTAACTCACTCTCTCCTTTTCTCCTCTCTCTCTCTTCTCTCTAACCCCCTTTTTACTCTCTCTGTAATGATCTCTACCATTCTCCCCCTCACTAACTCTTTCTCTATAAATCTTTCCACATCTCTCTCTCTCTCTATCTCTCTATCATTCTCCCCCACGCTAACTATTTCTCTATAATTCTTTCCACATCTCCCTCTCTCTATCATGCTTTGTGACATCCCAAAAGTCAATCAACACGCCGTATTACTTACAAGATAGCTGAAATGAATGCAGGCATGTCTAATTATGGTCTCACACTTTCGCTACTCCAAAATCCAATTAGTTGATGAACCGTTTTCCGGTCTTCTTCTTCTCCTTCGGCGACAGCACTGATCGCAACAAAACGTGCAGTTGATGCATTCAAAATAGCAGAAACTATCAAAAATAGTAAATACTTTCTTGAACTATAGTTGACTCTTTGACTATTGTTGGTTCTCGTAGTACAGAAGGCTAATCCTGCAATGCACTGATCACTTCCGAATACTTTCGCGGTAGGGTAGATTCTACGATAAATAGTTGCTTCTACTTTTGCGGAATAGTTAACAATTTTTGGCTACTCTATGAGGAGTAAGAGATGATTAAAGGCACGTCGTTGAAAATTGTTTTTTTATAAAATTGGTTTAGAAGCGGTGAAAGCACTAACACGACAGCCCGCTGTGTGTAAAAACCTTCAGCCTATACTCAGTAAAGGCGACCGCGACGAGAGGTTTGGGAGGTGAGGAGTATTTGTCTGATGGGAGACGTTCGCCCCTCGCTTTTATAGGGAATCGCATCTTCCAAAATAGAGGCGCACGCTGTTTGCTGTGCATGAAGCGTGCGCTTATGCATTGTCCTATCAGGAACGTGCCCGTGCTCATGCACCCACTCATAGACACACACACATGAACAGACGTGAACGCACACTCCCATTTACTTATACCCGCTGACACACAAGGAGACACACAAGCATACACACTCAACACACATACACAAATAAATGCGACACACATACAGACATATATACATTTATCTCAGTGTGGCAGTTTCATTAGCCACTTCTGATTGGTTAGCTCTTAGTAATCAATTTCACCTTTTAAAACTGCATGATTTGTCTCTGTATCTCTAGCATTTTTCTTTATCTCTCTCTTTTCCTCAACATGTAGTATATTCCTGGACCTTTTCTTCTCAATTCTTCCTGAATATGCAGTCCGTCTCTTACCTTATGTCATTAAACGCTCTTCATGACTTCTTTAAGTCTGAACCTGTTTTCTGCTTTGTTTCTCACAAGGTTGCTTCTCACAATTTCTATCTCTCATTTTTATCTTTCCTCCCGACTCTCCAGACGTAATATCTATCTCCTTTGATATTTGTTTCTACATCTCCTTTGTTCACCCTCTTTCTTCCCTTTTCTCGTATTAAATATATATTTTTAACAACTCCCATAAGTTCCAAACTTTTTAATCTATTTTTTTATAAAGAACAAATTCTAGGCATGTTGGACTTTGTATTTTAGATTTCCCCTTTTTGTACTAAATAGCATTTCAACATCCTCACCCCCCCCCCCCCCCCCCCCCTCCCCCAGCTACGGAGTACTTGATTCAATCTCGCTTCATAATATGTTTGTTTTGATTTGATTAATTTACAATATAATACCATAAAATCAATACCTAGTACTTAGACACAGGAGAATAACTGCAATTATAAAACATAAATAACTAATAAATTGGGAATATATTTGCAAGATATTCAGTATTAATGACAAATACGATTTTCAGACAATTTTACAAAACAACAAATATAATAAGAAAATCAGTCGGGGATATCTAATAATATAGTACATTATCTTAGGATGTTATTTCCATTAACTAACGTCAAACTTGTTGACGGAAACAAAATCCCATTGTTTAGGAATATGTTTTTGACACCAAATTATTGGGCAGTTAAGTCAACAAGTATAATGAGACAATGCATCTATTATATGTTTTTCATGCCAATAACGAAGTTGCGCCCTTTGTTTTTTTCTTTACAAAAATAATGTTTTTCTGCATAATTTTGATTTGTGCTTCTTTGACTTGAAAAAAAAACAACAATGTTATTGTGTGCTTAAGTAAAAATGGTAAAAGGAAACAACACATTTATTATGTTTTCATTACAAATTGGTTTTCATGCTAATCAGGAAGTTACCTCCATTGTTTTCAATCTTAATAAAATAATATTTTCTCCTTTTCTCGCTCTTTTTGATATGCACTGTCTTCTTTGACTGCGAAAAAACAATGTTATTGTGTATGTTAAATGAACAGGTAAACGGCAAAAACAAATTTATGTTTTTAGTACAATTTGGTTTTCATGCTAAATCAGGAAGTTATCTCCATTATTTTCAGTCTTAATAAAATAATATTGTGATTCCGCGCTAATTTTGATAAACAGTTCTTTGACTGCAAAAAAAACAATGTTATTGTGTGCTTAGGTAGGTAAAAATGGTTAAAAGGGAAACAACACATTTGTTTTCATTATAATTTGGTTTTCATGCTAATCAGGAAGTTTTCTCCATTGTTTTCAGTCTTAATAAAATAATATTTTGGTTTCTCTCCAATTTTGATAAACAGTTCGTTGACTGCGAGAAAAGCAACTGTATTGTGTGCTTATAAGTAAACAAGTCAAATGACACAACAAATGTATGTTTTGACTCTAATATTAGGACTTGCAATATTTGTTTCTTCTCTTTGAAAAAAACAAATTTTACTCCTTCCTAGCTCATTTTCAGATACGCTTTTTTGTCAGACTGCAAGAAAAGCAATGTTATTGTGTGCTTAGTAATAACAAATCTAAAAAACATATATAAGTTTACATTATGTTCATGAATATTTGTTTTCATGCCAGGAAGACAATTGCATCCTTTGTTTCTTCTCTTAGAATTTTTTTTTTTTTTTGCTCCTTCCTCACTCATTTTGATTTCTGCTTCTTTGAGTGGAAGGAAAGCAATGTCTTCATTTGTACTATTTGTACATTGTACATATTCAAGGGCCTCTGCCCTAGGGAACAGTGCAAAAGCAATGAAGAGGCTACCTCGGTAAACACAATTCATTAATATTAGTATTCATTATCAATAACTGAAAAAACATAACTGGAAAACAGCCTATTTGGCTGATTGAGGGCTTTTTACTGTGTTTAAATAAAATAAAACAAACAAACAAACTAACCATGAATCTGTAATTAGCATATTACAGTTATCATTATTATTATTATTATTAATAGTAGTAGCGGTATTTGATTATTATCATAATAACTATCACCATCACCATCATCATCATCATCATCATCAACATAGTGTTTACATGCAATTGTGCCTGTATACTGTTGAGTGCCCCCTATGGCTGCAAAGGGAGCAGAAAGTGCACGTCATGCGCGGATTGATTGCGAGTATGTCCAATGACCAGGGTAAAAATATCCGAGTGCTTAGTGTTTGGAGATGATGATCAACTATATATATATATATAAATCACTATTATTAATATCATCAGCATCTTGGTTATTATAGAATACTTGTAGTGGCGTACATGACGATTGATACTCACAGGAAGGGCAGTGTTAAAGTGATACCTGTAAAGTGTCAGATATTGCACAAAATGACATTTGAGACTTCAATCCTATATCAATATCATTGTAAAATACAATTGAAAGATTTGTGAAAGTTTGAAAGAAAACGAACACTGTTTACCTAGTGAAAAAAACGAATATTGAGTTCATATTTTATCACCGAATACTGATGGTCTGCCATACATTTGTCGCAGTAATGAATGATCCGTTTGAGATATTCGCACCAGTGTATGTTTACACACGTAGTACAGAATTCATGGAATTTGCACTCGCTCGGCTCAAAGTTCAATCTCCGGAATGTTCTCACGCATTCATGCGGACGTTCTCAGCTAGGACAATTGTACTTTTTATCAAAAGCGTTAATCAACGTGATTGAAATAAAAGATTTAAATGATAATTATCTTCATACTAAAGGGACATTTGAAAAAAATCAAACCCTATTTTATTCTTCTTTTACCATAAGCTAAACAACACGGTAGAAGAGAAGCGAGGAAGCTCCAAGTAATTTTTGTGGATTTGGACACTTTACAGGTATGACTTTAATCAGTGACCTGTTCATCCGCTCACTCTGGCTATTTTTTTCTTCTTATTTTATGTGTGTGGCTATTTTTATCCCGTGTTTGTGAACATTATCTAAATGTGCAATTAGATTTAAATCTCCCACCTTCCTAGAACATTCCAGCACAACATTCTCTTATTTTCGGAGACAACAGCAGCCCAATTGATCAGCAAAGTATCCATTTTAACAAGTTTAGGAAAGCTTATGGTAATAGCTTAATCCCCATCCAAAATGATGGGCGATTATTGGCATTATCTATAATTATTTGCACGTTATTTTGACTAGAGTAATCCATGGCACTTAGGGATTTAACACTTTGTGTGCCAGGGATTTTAATGCTCTATACTTGGTGGCCCAGAAAGAATGCAACACCTACGATCGTTAATATCATCAACATCATCGACCAAATATCATTGTTTTTTAATTTGATTGGGGAAAACATTCCTTTTCCAACAAAATGAAATCATGAGCATTGATTTTGGGTAAGGCGTTGGGATCTTAGGGCCATTTTTCTGAGGCAATGTTGTTTCCTAAATTTGCTACTTTTTCGTCTCCAGCGATCCTCGGAACACTGAGACATTCTCGCTCCACGGCCTGCCATAGAATTAGCTGTTGAACAGCGCGATGTTGCATAATCGATTACCCCGTACGGTATGGCTCACATTGTCTTCCTTATCAAAGGGAGAGCAGTCATGCGGTTCTTCTGCACAACTAATTCTATGGCAGGCCGTGTGGCGAGAATGTCTCAGTGTTCCGAGGATCGCTGGAGACGAAAAAGTAGCATATTTGGGAAATGACATTGCCTCAGAAAAATGGCCGTAGGATCCAAACGCCTTACCCAAAGTCAATGCTCATGGTATCATTTTGTTGGAAAAAGAATGTTCTACCCGATCAAATAAAAAAAAATGACATTTGGTCGATGGTGTTGATGATATTAACGATCGTAGGTGTTGCATCCTTTCTGGGCCACCCTGCATAACATTTGTGTGTATTGTAACTCGCAAAAATGCGAGCTTGGCACTCAACGAGTTAAATACATCAATAGCAGCCACCGAGATCAATATTATACAGTAGATGAAATTAAACAAAGTAAATAAAAGGGAGCAAAGAAAAAAGGGCTTTTGCCTAAGTTGATAAAACCCACGACAGCTGCTCTAACCATGATGGTACAAACTTCCCAGAAACGTCTCTCCATGCTTGTTACTATAATACCAAGTCACATTTGTGCCGTTTGGCACTTACGGCGCATCAGCGAATGGGGTGATTGGTTCTCAAATCTCCATAAGAGTTAATTACCCACTGTTTTATCAGTTTGTAACCCAGTTTTCTTGTGCATTCTAGGTGTTTCATCAAAAATCTCAATCCTACTAATTATGTCCTGCAGCGAGCCTGCAGTGTATTAGCATGTGGGTAGCCGATCCGATAAGATTACAAACTGAACGAGGAAAACAAAAAACGGTTGAAAATTGGCAAGATGTTGTTTCTTATCAATTAGCGTGGGTTATACACTCCATCTTCCCTCTGGTTAATTACAACACAACTGCTGGCATTTCTAATTGTTATCGCTAATTTCAAGATTTAAATTGAAATAAAGTTGGCAACAATATCTTCTATCCTTTAGATTTATCTGTTTCACCCCCTCCACAACCCCCAAGGTTATACTGATACTGCTATCTTTACTTTTTGCTATCACTCATTTTGGAGAATAAAATTTCTCATAGTTAATGGCTTATCTTATCCATCAAAGCATTGACCCGTTCAGGACTTGTCCCAAAAATACTCAGGCAGGAGTCTATGGAGAATGCATGTTATATCAAAACCAGTCTGTCCTGAATGTAAAAAGTACAAGTACAGCTAGGATCTAGACATGTATTACCTAACTTCAAAGAATGTATTCCATATTCTTTAAAGAAATATTTACATAATATACTACGGGAGTACAAGAAACTAAAATCCCATTTGTTCAGAAAAGAAAATTCCTCGCCGCACAAAAAATCTTATCTAAATTTGAGAAATACAATGAGTACTATTAAAACATAAATCTGTGTTCTGAGAACAAACAGATTCAAAGCTCTCTATATGTTTGGGGGAAACACCCTAAAATAATCATTAACTTGAGAGTGGAGGAGAAAGGGGATAGCTACTAGAGAATCAAGAAAAATAATCAATTCTCTACAGGCCTCATAAACTTATAAATCTTATTTAAATTTGAGAAATACAATGAGTACTATTAAAAACTTAAATCTGTGTTCTGAGAACAAACAAATTCAAAGCTCTCTATATGTTTGGGGGAAACACCCTAAACTAATCATAAACTTGAAAGTGTAGGAGAAAGGGGATAGCTACTAGAGAATCAAGAAAAATAATCAATTCTCTACAGGCCTCATAAACTTATAAATCTTATCTAAATTTGAGAAATACAATGAGTACTATTAAAACATAAATCTGTGTTCTGAGAACAAACAAATTTAAAGCTCTCTATATGTTTGGGGGAAACACCCTAAAATAATCATTAACTTGAGAGTGGAGGAGAAAGGGGATAGCTACTATAGAATCAAGAAAAATAATCAATTCTCGACAGGCGTAATAATTGTGACTGGATATAGCAAAACTCTGCACCTGTCGGTAATTCATGTTTTGGAGAAATGGGTATTATATGTTCACATTTATATGTACAAAACCTACATTATTAAAGTTGAAACAATCATATCCCTGCCAAAAAACCTACATTAGTAAAGTTGAAACAATCATATCCTTGCCAAAAATGTATTAAGCTTGTGATAAGGCCTTTCTAAAGGGGGTATCCCACTGAGAGGCGAACGTTTTGCGAACGTTAGCGAATTATGCAAATTTGGGATTTCGCCCAAATTCGTTAAAGGTTGCAAAAAGTTCGTTAACGGTTGCAAAAAGTTCGTTAACGGTTGCAAATGGTCGCAAAAAAATTCGCAAACGGTTTTAATTGTCGCAAACAGTTTTTCTTGTCGCAAAGAAATTTTGGACATGTTCAAAATTTCTTTGCGAATTTATTTTTTCGCAAACAGTCGCAAACGTTCGCAAACGGTCGTTAAACGGTGTCGCTAACGTTCGCTAATGCTAAATCCACTCACCAATATTCTATACCAGATATAGCTACTGGTCAAAAGAGCTTTGTGGAATATCAAATATAGCTAAAGTGACTCTTTTTAAAATGTCAAACCTCAAAATGTAAACAAAAATCTGTCTAAGATTCCATATCACTTCTTTGTTGTTGGTGCATGTGTTTTTAATTAATGAAAGATTCATACACCAACAAAGAGAGAAATGTTTTTGATGAGGAATATCATCAACAATTAAATTTCATTCAATGATGAAATCATTATCTCTGAATTACTAGCCAAAACAAATTGAATAATACATGTCCATGATAATACAACGTGTATGTGACATTGATAGGCATCTGTTTGTTTCTTAACTTTTGTTCCTGTTTCCTACTAAATTTTCAAATGCAATACCTGTAGAGTTAATACAGGACCCATCAGGTTCATGTAGGCAAAGGGTAATTCAGTACAAATGAGAACTTCTTTACTTTAGGGAAAACAAAACAAATTGTTGGTTACGGCGCCATTGGAGAAATATACGGAATCTTAGTTAGATATGAATATTGTTAAATGCAAAAACACTTCCCCAATAATTTGCTTCCCATCAAAATATCAGTCCGGAACAATTAATATTCCTGTTCGTTTAATGCCATGTGATCATTATCTTTTGCCATGGCTCCACATTTAAAAAATGGGAACAGGCTAACATAGTGAATAAAAACAAAAGTCAGCCCCTTGCTTAAAGTGATACCTGTAAAGTGTCAGATATTGCACAAAATGACATTTGAGACTTCAATCCTATATCAATATCATTGTAAAATACAATTAAAAGATTTGTGAAAGTTTGAAAGAAAACGAACACTGTTTACCTAGTGAAAAAAACGAATATTGAGTTCATATTTTATCACCGAATACTGATGGTCTGCCATACATTTGTCGCAGTAATGAATGATCCGTTTGAGATATTCGCACCCGTGAATGTTTACACACGTAGTACAGAATTCATGGAATTTGCACTCGCTCGGCTCAAAGTTCAATCGCCGGAATGTTCCCAGCGTGCTGCAATGCGGACGCGTTTAGCTGCAACAATTGTACTTTTTTCAATTGCGTTGATTAACGCTTTTAGAAATAATGATTTTTAATGATAATTATCTTCATACTAAAGGGACATTTGAAAAAAATCAAACCCTATTTTATTCTTCTCTTACCATAAGCTAAACAACATGGTAGAAGAGAAACGAGGATGCTCCAAGTAATTTTCGTGGATTTGGACACTTTACAGGTATGACTTTAAGGGAATTTGAAGGTGTATTACCTTTAAAGGGATCTAGTCACTTTGTTGACATGTGCAAAAAGTGATGAATGGTTGATACTATGTATATCGTTGTTATAATCTGTCCACTGACTATTGTGTGAAAATGTAAAGTTAAATGGACGTTATATGGCCGAGAAATGAGCAAATATGCAAAGTGATATTCGCATAACTCATTAACCTGACTTTGTACACGATTACAACTATCCAGTGGATAGTCTAATATCTGAACACTTCAATTGTAAATATCTTTTTAACGAAAGGGAAATTAGAAAAACAGAAACCTGTCCTATGATTCTATTGTTAACATGAATGCAACAAGGTATGAGGTGGAACCGCTAGAATTTCAAGTGGATTTTGAGGATTTGGACAATGTTACTATAGATCCCGTTAACATGACTGAAGTGAACTTATACTGATACACATTTTCAGACAGCACAAACTAAATAAAGTTCTCAGTATTAACATTAGGACGGTATTTCCGCTTGGACCAAGGGATATCCTGCCATAACATTTATGGGGTTTCGTACATATCTTATTTTCTAGGAACAAAGTATAATAGTTGATAGTTGATAACTGATAGAAATATTTCAATATCTATAATACACTAAAGACAGATAAAGCATCAAATGGAGAGAAGACATACAACTCATTCATTATTTTGTTTCTAGTTAAACAAGGGCGTAGAGAGATCAGGATACTGCATAACAAGAGGCCATGCATACCATGAAGTTCACAAAGCAGGATGGATGTGAGGAAGAAACCTCTATAGTCAAAGGGTTGTCAACATATGGAACAAACTCCCACAAAGTGTAG
Organism: Echinarachnius parma; assembly: GCA_037951105.1. Classification (NCBI taxonomy): domain Eukaryota; kingdom Metazoa; phylum Echinodermata; class Echinoidea; order Clypeasteroida; family Echinarachniidae; genus Echinarachnius; species Echinarachnius parma. The sequence goes on from JBAMJV010000829.1 coordinate 26,353, forward strand.
TCCAAGCCCCCTCACTCCTAAGTTTTAAGAAACGGCTATCCAATTTGGGTTTTTAAAATGGGCTTAAAAGGGCCCCCTAAACCCTGCCACGCTAAACTGTCTACTCTTACGATGAAGATGGTGAGGTGTGGCCTTCAAGGTATGTTCTAGATATGTAATAGTTTGTGGAAATTTGTCACTACTAAGTAGAGCACACTTGAGACAGAATAAAGGGTAGAATAGGAAGAAGACATAGAACTCATATCAGGATTTATCCTTTTTTTCCTTCAAACTATTGCAGTCATTTATTTTGTGTAAATCGATTCATACAGTCAAATTCACATATAAACTTGAATAACAAAAGGAGACATTTTTGCCATAAATAGAGTATTAGCATACATGTATATCCTTTCTCTAACCCACTTCAAGACTCTTCAAGATCTCTCACATATGTTTGTAATTGTTTGTTTCTTGTTTAATGATGATCTTATTGAATTAAAAGTCATATTTCCAAACAAAAATAAAGGGACATTTCACCATAAATAGAGAAACATTCTTTCTCCTACCCACCTTATTATATTTGCTACTAGTTAGTTTCTTGTTTCATGAAGATCTGATTGAATTAAAAGTCATATATTTTTAAAAATTCAGAATATATCTGTTGGCACTTAACCAGAGAAATCTGAATAATTATAGACAACCGTTTTTAAAAATAGCCCGTGCATTTCCTGTGAGTTTAGGGTGTCTTCTTTTGTCTTGTTTCATATCAAAGATGAAAGATACACAAAAGTTATAAATAATACAAACATATACTTGTTATCTTAGCTATAAGGACTTCCCTAAAGGACTTTAAATAGCATGAAAAAAGGTCCATAATTTTGGCTCCGTGTTGATCAGAAAGACATCACCAGATTATGGGTGATTATATTTAGTAGAACTTTACATTATTATTATTGTAAAGAAGTTTATTTCTAATTTGGTATGACGACCACGCACGCAACGTTCAAAGGTTTCATTTTGGTTTTGCTCTTGAAAGCTTTTTGTTTTGTTCTGAATGCATCTTAACCTTCAACACACCAGTATAGTGCTAAAAATTGCATCCCCGGCAATGCGCAGGTTAATTCTGTCTCGTAATTACCGACGCACAAAGCGTGTCAACTTTCCCTCAACTAATCTTGAGAACCCGGTTGTTGTGCACGCATCGATCTATCTTCAAGCCGTTTTGCCGATGCTGGGGATTGCGTCATTTACGTCATGCATGAAGTCAGCGACTCTCCACGGATGCCCGCTTCAGGGGGCATACAATTCACATCTCGATTCTCTCTCTCTTCCCCCTCCCTCTATCACTTTGATTGTTACTTAATTCCATGCCGTTTCGGGATATATATACATTTATCTATCCTATTCTTCCTGTCCTATGTTTCTATTTGTTTTGATCTCAGACACCCTCTCCATGTTATGTTTACTTCGTTAACCCCTTACCTACAGGAACCGGCTGGGCTATGTACAAAGTATGTAGTTCATATTTTATTTCTCTCTCTCACTTCATTTCTTATTCAATCCCATGCCGTTTTGGGATAAATATACATTTATCTAGCCTGCTCTAGCTTCCTGTCCTATGTTTCTATTTGTTTTGTTCTCAGACACCCTCTCCATGTTATGTTTACTTCGTTAACCCCTTGTCTACAGGAATTGGTTCGGCTATATGTACAAAGTCTGTAGGAACTTCAGAATCTCAAAGGGAACAGGTTAATATTCAATCTCTCACTTCAATTTGTATTCAATTCCATGCTGTTTGGGTATAAATACATATTGCTTACAAGTTCTACCCTTTTCTATGTTTATATTTTGTGCAACTCACATCTCGATTCTTCCTCTCTTTCGCTTCAATTAACACCTTGGCCTATGGGAGCCTGCTGGGCTATGTATAGAGTCTATGGGAATGGCAGAATCTCAAAGGGAATAGGGTTATTAACCAGTTCCCTTCGAGATTCTGACATTCCCATAGACTTTGTACACAGCCCACCCGGTTCCCGTAAGCAACGGGTTAAATGCAATCCCATGCCATTTCGGTGTAAATATATCTTGCTCATTCATGCTGTTTCTTTTTCCTTTTTCTGTTTACTTTGTTTATATATAATTCTATTTTCCTTTTTTGTTATCTTTGATCACAATATCCTCTTACCTTTTTATATGTTTATTTTGATAAGCTTATCTACTCTTCCCTTTTCTTCCTTTTCTTCAAAATGTCTTTTCCATTCTTCTATGAATCCCTTCTTTTTTTTTTAAGAAAGGTGTTATGTTTCTTTCTGGAAAAGAGTTGTGGGAGAAATTAATGGTTTCCCGATTTTGAGAACTTTCTAATAAGTGAAATAAATAAATACCAAGGTTTTATTTATAAAGTTACAATTAACTGTTTTTCCTAACTGTTGCATATATACAAAATATTAAATAATTCAATTTTCAATTTTAATTTTCAATATAATTGGGACCAAAATGATGTCAAACATGAAACACTGTGAGTAAATCCTACCACATTTAAAACTTTGATTGATCCTAGATAGTAACACTAGAAAGAACAAGATGGATCTTATGACCTGAAAATAAATGTATCTAAACTGACCTGTATACAGATTGTGTAAACACAATAGCAAAAATTACCTCAAAATCTTAAATGTTCAATTATTCCCACTAAAGCAAAAGAAAAGTACTAAATATAGGACATTTTCGTTTGTAGAATCTGCAGTGAAAGAGAGTTTATAATTTGTACTACTAATTTAAAAATAAAGTTCAATATAGCTAGCACATTTCTATCAAATAGCAAGCTCTCTCTACCTTTCTATTGTCCTCACGACACCGTGTTAAAATGTGACCTACATAGCGATATTCACCCATTTCATACTATAAGTGGAAAAAATGAATTGTTAAATAATTAAAATCTGATAAAATCTCTTTGGCGGTAAGGCCTATAGTGAACAGATTTTGACCAATGCCTTTATGACACTAACCAGACTAAAGGATGATTACTAGGATAGGTCAACCAGGGCCCCATAACCACTGATGTTACATTCCATGATTAGTTGTACCATCGATCATAAATCTTTTTTTCGAAGTAATTTCTGTTGACAATAGAATTAACTTGCACAAAGTTTCTCACCCTAAATACAGGAAAATACACCAATCCTCCAGAGAAGATTTTAACAATCAGAAAGCATTGCCGAGAGAATAGCTCACCCAACTCCATCGGAAGACCTGGCTGGGGGGGGGGGGGGGGGTTGTTTCACAATGATACCAAGTCAAACTTAACACTGAGTTGGATTTAAAAATCATGAAAAAACCATTCATTTTTTGTTTTTAAATTGTTAAAGGAGGGTGTTTTTTAACAGACCTACAATTTATATAAAAATCATTGACGCTTTCTTTTATCGAAGAGACTTCAAGTTTATTGATGCATACGTTTTGTGGAAGGTTTTCAAATATTCACATTTGGGCTCTTTAATATTTTGAAGCTACAAATGGCTTTCCATAATTTAGTGTTAAGATTGACTTGGGATCTTTGTGCAACACCCCCCCCCCCCCCCCCATGACTATCAATTTCCATTGGTCTAATTGTCAAATCGACCTTCTGTCGACAATTTGTATGAAGCAGGCAGGAGGAATTGACAGAGCTGTAAATACTGTAGGGTCTTTATTTTGTCATTGGTTACCCTTGGTTATTTATCTTTGTTCTCTTGCTATTGGTATTTAGTTCAAGTTCTGTTCCATTATGCTCATCCCCTTTTGTCACCGTCACCCCATTCTTCTCTATCAACATCTGTTGGTATTCTGCTCTGTTATTTCAATCATCTCATTCATGTCCTCTGAACTGTCTATTCTATTGTTTCCTTTCTGGCCTGCTGGCTGCCTCTATAGTTTCTCTCTCTCTCCTCTCTCTCTCTCTCTCTGCCTTTAACTATCTCTACATGTGGATGCCACGCATGCCTTTTCTATTATGTTTGGTTACCTTTCCTCATCATCATCTTCTGGTCACATTCCACCATCACCCCTATCTCTCATTGGTTATTTTGTAGAATAAGGTTGTTCCATTTTAGTTATAGGTACGTTGTCTTTTATTTAATTGCATCTTACATCCTTTTGTTATTTGTGTATATATTTGCCAATGTTGGTCTTATTAAACGAGTGCATACCCAGACTTGATCGCCTCAACACATCGTTTATGTTCTCCTCAGTTCTACCCCAATGTTCCTGTTTGATTCCTGTATGTTTGATTTGCTGCTTGCTGTTTTGACTCCATTATTTTACCAGTTAGCCCGTTCTACCCACTCTATATACTTTTGATTAGTTAATACATTTCCGTGTATTACAATACATTTCAGACGATTAACCCGTTTCCTACTAGGATAGGAAATCACTGTAGAGTTTATACAGGACCACCCAGGTTCCCGTAGGCTGTTCCCGTAGGTTAACTAGTTCCTGGCTACTATAGATTCTTCAACCCCTATAGAGTTACTACAAGACTCACCAGGTTTGTAGGCAATGGGTTAACCAGTTCCCTACTAGATTCTACAATCCCCAAATAGTTCATACAGTAGGCATGGGTTGGGTTAACAACTCTGTAAAGGTTCAAGTGAATAACCTTTACAATAAGCAAGTATTTGTTGCATCGCAAATCTTGTAAGGCCATATGACTTTTCGCAGCCACCCTTAGGGAACAGTTGCCTCTCTCATATATGACGTAGCCTATAATTGGAGCCTATAGCATATTCAATGCTAGATAAACCACTTCCCATAGAGTACATACAGGGCTTGATGACAGTGTCTTCAAGCGATGGGTTAATGCAATGCCCCTGAACTTTAGAGAACTATTAGAATCACATTTCAATAATTGCCTCGTGTCGGTTTTCTCTGGAAGCCGCAAATACGTTCCTGTCATTCCGGCTAACTCCAAAAGTCAAAGCTTGTTGCGACGTGTTTTTTTTAGCTTAAATAAATGATGAAGACATATTTTCATCCGATTCTATTGGTGTGCTATAATTACATTTGTACATGACATTCTATGAGGGGACCGTTGACTTAGTGACGTCATATCTTATAATTCAAGAAACACAAAAGACTTCCTGTAAGTGCAAAATTTTATTGTTAAACGGTTCCCTTTTAGATTTCTGCTTCCGTATAGTGACCACAATCAACTTGCCAATTATTTTGTCACTTTAATTTTGGTTGTGATGTGCAGGATGTGACGTACTAGTCAATTACCCAGGGCCATTATCACACAACGTGAGTTAAGCTCAAATTTGATTGCGTGATAAAAGACGCTTTGTCCGATGGTAGGATTCGAACTGAGCATCCTCCGCGTCTAAGTCAGACGCGCTCCCAACTGAGCTAACTCGCCATTACAGGACCCACCACCAAGTTCCCGTAAGAATTGGGGTCAATAGTATTGGGCATGGGGCGACACTTTCGCTATAAGTCAAGTATTCATGGGTAGTATCCACTTAGCTTTGTGACTATCATAATTACTTGTCACCAGAAATACTTGTTGCTTAAACCTTTTGTCTTTGGGAACCTGGTAGGCCCTGTATTAACTCTACAGGGATTGCAAAATCTAGTATGGAACAGGTTAATTATCCTGAAGAAAATTCAAATTGTGCTTTAGAGCATCGCTGAGGACACATTGTCTGCCTTGTTCTGCACAAGGTTTGTTCTGCACAAGGTTATACCCTTGTTCTCATCAATATTGACAATATCAAGATTAAAACGTTTAAAACGAAAAGCATCAACATCCTATAGGGGTGATAAATCACATAATTATATTCATAGCGCATGCGATTGCTGTATAAAGGAATATATTGCACGCATTGCATTATTATAGGCATAGACGAATATCAAATATGCCTAATCAGGCTGAGCATCTTATGGCTGACACAGAGTGTTGGTTGGCATCTAGTGTTCTATATACTTTGCCAAACTGTCCTGCTTACATTATATATGTCACAAATAATGCGCTTGTTCTTATTCATGTCTGACTTGTGTATCTTTATTCTGAATATTTTCATTCAACAAACCTACATTATAGAAGTCCTGAATAACGTGAGCACAACATCTTCTATATATACTTTCACAAACTGTTCTACATTTCACGACTGGCATAATGTGATATATTTGTGAAACATGGTGATACAGTCATACACTATTAATTTATTCCCTCATATAACCGTGCAGTTGCAAATCCCCCGAGGCATTTTTTTTTTGTTCTGACACAATTTTTTTTATGGGGGGGGGGGGGGGGGGGACACGTTGGCAGGCGCTCGAGACTGATACATGCATCACTCAGCGAAAGAACTGAATAATACATGTGACACGAGATAGGCACTTGAATATATATTTAACAATGGGTACTTGAAGATGCCTTAAAGATAATATTAAGACAATAAAACAGCGTTTTCTAGATGGGAAAAAAAAAAGATGCTTTGAGATTTGTTCAGAGTCGTTAGTTATAATTAGGCAGTTAGGAGTAGTATAGTGACATTTCGAAAAATGTTTTAGATTTGTTTATAGTCGTTAGTTATAATAATTACAGCAGTTAGGAGAAGTAGTGACATTTCAACAAAAGAACACACATTTGACTAAGACTGACGTGTGAACTAATAAAGAACCCAGCAATATGGTGAATACTACGTGTGAATGGGCATGTTAAAGTGCCTCCCATGGCTGTGTGTTTTTGTAAAGAATGTTTAGCATCTACACATGTTCTTCTAACTGTGTTTCACATATTTTACTTTTATTTACATGTTATTTTGACTATTTATACTACCTTTGGGGTATTTGATCCATTGCCTACAGAAACATGGTGGGCCCTGTATCAACTCTATGGGAATTGTCACATCTAGTAGGGAACAGGTTAACCCATTGCCTATGGTAATCTGATGGGCCCTGTATTAACTCTATGGGGATGCAAGAGATCTAGTAGAGGACAGGTCCATATAGTTTAAATTCATCCTCCGTGTAGAGCTAAAGTTTATCTTTAAATGATATACATTTATTTCTGTAGATGGCCTTTACTTTTGAACTATATTCAATAATGCATGGCTCTTCACTTATGCCGTCCGTGCAAACGATCAGCCACAAATAGGCTAGCTGGCTTTTTAAATTATTCATATCTTGTGACCGCAATTTCAATCTGGGTTGTTCTCACCACTATATTGGTGCTCGACACTTGCACTTGCCCTATTGCCCGCGGGCTAGTCAAAAATTGATATCTGGCAGGTAAAATTTCATGATAAGTATAATTTTGTTGCCCGACTGTTCAACTTCGATAGTAGAATGTAAATTCTTCTGTGCAAATCTCAATTAAATTTTCTGTTTCGGGCAAGTAAAATTTGAACAATACTGATTTTACTTGCCCGAATGGGTTGGTTGAGAAAAAAGTTCCTGTGGAGTATTTGCTACATTCGTTTTTACAAGTTTCCGCATCATCCTCATCACACCCATACAGTAGCCATAATCGTTCTTTATTTTTGCAGCAGCTAGTTTTCCTTGCTCATTTTTCATTTATTTAATATATATGTGACCTATCAGCACAAATCCCTAATCAAGTTGCTATTTTCTCAGCTTTCCATGCAGTGATATTTGAACTTGTTATACTTTGGTAACAACAACTTTATATATATATGAAAAGGGTCAGCATATAACCCTAATTAAGTTGCAGCTCTGACAGTGATATTTAAACTTGTTATACTTCGGTAACAACAAAGTTATATGAAAAGGGACAAGAATCTAGCGATGATTGTATTGACAAAGGCAACTACATACACATTTGTTCTTAAAGGGATTAGTAACTTTGTTGACAAGTGCAAAAAGTGATGAATGGTTGACAAAATGTGTATTCTATGAGAGTGATGTGTGAAATGTCCAAACTAAATTAATGTATATAAATCGTCGGTGACATTACGTACCGGCGAATCTTCAAATTTGGGTCGATTTTTCGATTTTGAGTTTTTGGCATATTTTTGATGTCTATACCCAACTCTATCACAATTTTGTCTCTATTTTCGAATATCAATTTCTGAAAATCAATGATATCGTGAATTTTGAAGACTGAAATTCAGATATGTGATAGAATTGGGTATAGACATCAAAAATATGCCAAAAACTCAAAATCGACCGAAATTTGAAGATTCGCCGGTACGTAATGTCACCGACGAAATACCTGCCCACTTGTCTATAAAAAGTCATTACACTCTCATCTATTGTGTACATGAAGATCTGATTCTACTATTATAAATGTCGAGAGTTGGTGGTGGCAATTGCAGGGTTAAGAAAAGAGAAGTCAATGAGAAGTAAAATGGATTGCATTGCAATATCGCAAGCAATATGGCAGCTAGGACTGCATGGAGACAGTGACATTTAACATGACAAGTGAGTATATAGATCCCATGCATATTTAATCCTTGGTGACATATTGTCCTGGGAAGTGTCAACGTTTCCGTTTCAAGGTTTGAAACCGTTCTACCCAAATTGCAGCGCTCGCGTTACAAAAAGAGAACCCCCCTACTCTAGTAATTTTCAAATGCGTAATTATCATTTCACATTTTCATGATGTGACAAAGTCTAAACTTTCAATTTTTAAAGGTATCTAGACATTTCTCATGAAGGGACAAATGTTCAGTTTTCATTTTGTTTTATGAGATCTAGAAATTGTTCACGAAGCAAGGAATGTTCAGTTATTTTTTTTATCTGAAAAGGATCTAGAAATTGTTCATGAAGTGAGGAACGTTCAGTTTCATATTTTTTAAAGAGATCTTGTAACTTTGTCTGATCCAGGTTTTGTCTGAATTAAATGCTTAATATATTTGTATTGACTAATTTATTTACAGTATGATGAAAATATACAATACAAAGGCCTGGAGACCAATAATGATCATGGTACAAAATATAAAACTCCTGGATACATAAAAAAATCATCACATATATGTAAATCATAACCATACACAAAGTAATGCACAGAAAACAGTACATTTACAATAATCATGACCAAGATTAAAAAACTGAACAATGTATTTCTTTGTTTCTTTCTGTCTACACATGCTCCTACGATCTCTCGTTAGTCTGCGCTTAATTAACTACTCCGGATAGCAGTCAGGGGATGAGCCGCAATTAGTCTGGGAGGCTCCCGAAGGACTGCACATTTCCAGCAAACGAGCGAGCGCAGGTGATATTTAAGTTTTCAGAGATGTATTTCACACATCTTCTCATTACTCTTTCCCGTAGCTGCAGATCCAGGTCTCAGTTTTCTAAATTGCAGACTGCTCCATATTTAAACACATTCAGGACATGTCCCCAGTAATACTCAGGCTGGGCTCTGTTAGGAATCAATGCTATACCAAAATCAAATTTCTTTCAATAGGTTAAGAATTAAACTTGTCACACACTTTTCTCATTATCATTTTCTCTGAAATAGCTAATTCAGAGTCTACATATTTCTACTGATAGAAAAAATAATGCTTTTCTATTAATGCAGATTGTTAAATCATTCAGGACTCGTCCTGAATCATTCTCAGGCTGGGTCCCTAAGGAGAATTAATGCATGTTATACCAAAATCAAATTTTTTTTCAATAGGTTAAGAAATAAACTCATCACACACTTTTCTCATTATCGTTTTCTCTGAAATAGCTCATTCAGAGGCTACATATTTCTACTGATAGAAATAATAATGCTTGACTATTATTGCTGATTGTTAATTACCCATTCAGGACTGGTCCTGAAAATCCTCATGCTGTGGTTTATAGAGAAGGTATGTTCCACCCAAATTATATTGACTTCCGTAGGTAAAAAGATAAACTTGTCACACATTTTCTCATTATCATTTTCTCTGAAATAGCTAATTCAGAGGCTACATATTTATTACTGATAGAAACATGCATGTACTTATGTTTGCCTATTATTGCTGACTGTTGACCAGTTCAGGACTGGTCCAGAAATTGCTCATGCTGTGGTATATAGGGAATTTATGTCCTACCCAAATTATATTGTCTTCAGTAGGTAAAAAGATCAACTTGTCTCACATTTTCTCATTATCATTTTCTCTTAACCCGCTGCTTACGGAATTCGGGTGGGTTATGAACAAAGTCTATGGGGATTTCAGAATGTCAAAGGGAAAGGGTTAAATAACTGCAGAGGCTAGAGATTTCTACTGCTAGAGAATACTGCTAGGCCGTCGGCTATACTTGACAACTAATTGGAACTGGTTCAGATTTCTAGCTAGGGATAAGTCGGCAATCAAACAAAACAAATTAATTCAAAGTGAATTGGTTTGTGGAATATTTATCATGATATATTATGAATTATCACAAACAGGAATCAGCTATCCTCACGAGGATTAAAAAAAAAAAGTTTAAAGCGCTATGATACTCACGTGAATAGCGCTATAAGCCTATATAAATCACAGTTATTATTAAAATTTGTAATGAAGTACTCAAAATATTGTTTACCCTTTCATGAACGGCCTGGAAAGTGCTCCGGCTGCGGTTGCATGCATTATGTAATACTTTATGATCAAACCGCATGCAGAGTCTTCTTCAATGAGTTAACCCCTTAACCACTTGACTACGGGAACCGGATGGGTTGTGTACAAAGGCTATGGAGATTTCAGAATCTCGAAGGGAGCGGGTTAAA
>JBAMJV010000830.1:0-81729 GCA_037951105.1 Echinarachnius parma
AAATCTGACCTATAGCCACTAAATCTGACCTATAGCCACTAAATCTGACCTATAGCCACTAAATCTGACCTATAGCCACTAAACCTGACCTATAGCCACTAAATCTGACCTATAGCCACTAAACTGACCTATAGCCACCAAATTAGGGTTAGGGTAGTTCGGGTTTATCCCCCGAAACTAAGACAAAACCCCTTGTGTTCCGCCTCGAATCAAGCCGATTGCTGTGGCGCAATCAGATGCGTACTAGGCTGATAACCTAAAGGCGCTGAGTTCGAAACCACCTTTGCCACTTCTTTTGCGTAAACTCGTACTCAATGTTCGATATTATACAAGTCAGAAATGCGTGGTCTCTGACCAAGTCGCTAATTCACAAGGATTTATAAACCTGTTTGGGGAAAAAAAAATTCGCGGCGGGGGATGGCATCCACCCCCCCCCCCCCCCCTCAACTTTTCGCGCGCAGGTATTGCCGCGTGACTTCATGACATTTTTATTTAAATCATGCGCAACTTTTGAGACCAAATTTGCGACGACCGGATATACCGTTTTAAATTCACGTAACATTTTGTTAGTGAACGTCGGCCCGAAAATCGCTAACTTTTGTGAGTTGTGCACAAGTCCTATGTACAATGAAAAAACCTTCATTATGTTTTTATTCTAATCACTGCAATCATTTAATTTGAGGCTAAAAATGGTTGGATAATGGTCAATAAGTTATTCCATTGAAAAAAACAAAAAAACATAAGTCGAAAAAACAAAGACATACATAAGAAATTCGAAAAACAAAGAAATACATAAGAAAAATGTTGGCTGTCACAATTTTCAATGTTCTAAACCTATAAATTAAATCATAAAGAATATGTATGCACAATATTAGCATATTCGACTCAATATTTAGTGATTGACAGTCAAAAAAGGGATTTCTGCATAAATTTGCATATTCAATTTAAAAATGTATAATTAAAGAGAAAATAACATGCAATCTTGTAGATTATCTTGTACGTGTACATTTTGTTTGTTTTGGGGATTGAAAATAGTAGAATTATAGTAAGAAACAAAATAAACAACGAAAACTATCAAATTCATCAGTTAAACAAACAAATAAATACATTCGAAATTATCAAAACAATATTAAACATTAGGAAGAACCTGGCTCTTCCACATTTTTGTTGAATTATTATTCCAAATGGTCTAAAGAATATATTTAGTGAACACCAATGTCTAATTATAAAGAATATTTAAATGATGGGTCAAAATGAGAATTTCATGACCTTATTTGCATAAATTACCATAAATATGCTATATAATACATTCTTCAAAGAAATTAAATTACCATAGTATTCTATACACTTCACTAAACATGCGTGCACATTTTCTTGGCGATCGGCAGCTTCGCGGGCCGAGACATTCGGGGTGGGGGGGGGGGGGGGGGGCATAATGCCCCCCCCCCCCCCCACCCCGGCCGTAGAAAGACCACAAATAGCCCGCCCTTTGTAGGGTTTAGGTCAATTTCCTCTCGTCCGCACTTTTTCCTTTCACTTTGTTTTGTGACGTTATTCCTCGTTCTTTCTTTTTCTCTCTCTATCTTGTTTACGTTTCATCTCCCCCTCTCATTCTTCATCCCCCTCTCGCTCTCTCACTCACTTTATATCTCTCTTCCTTACTCTTCCTCTCCACATAATATGTACTTTTGTGTTTGTATTACTTTCAATTTCTTGCTTTCTCTCTCCCTCCCTCATCATTTCACTTACCATCCCCCTCTCATTCCCCTCCCCCTTTCTCTATTTCTGTATCTTTGTTTTAAAATCTCTCTCTATCTCATTTCTTGAATATATCGCCTCGTTGTCTTCATTTCCTCTCCTTTTCTTTCCCCCCTCTCTCACCCATTTACTATTTATTTATTTCGTACTTTCTCGATCTTTTTTGTTCTCCCTTTTCCCTCCTTCCCCGTCCCTCACATGTTCGATCTATTTCATTATATGTTATTTCATTGTTCTTCAACTGTTTATTGTAATATATCTCTCCATCTTATTTCCTTCTTTTGTATATCCCTTATATCTCTCCCTCTCCCCCCCCCCCCCCCCCCCCTCGCTCTCCCTCTCCCTCCCCCTCTCTCTCCCCCTCTCTCTCTCTCTCTCTCTCTCTCCCTCTCTCTCTCTCATCGTTTTACTTTCTCTGTATTTCTCACTATATCTCTGCTCTTAATCTCTCTCTCTATTTTCCCACATAATCCTAAGCCGGAAGTATTTGAAAACTATTCGAGCATTGTGCAAAATTTGTACAAATGTGCATTGATGAATTTAAAGGGAGTGTTCGCCTTTTGCCAGCCAAATTTCAATAGCTGAGAGGTTATTGTCTTATATGGAAGAAAAAATAATTTAAAGGGAAATGCAAGTAGTTGGAAACGAAAATTCATCCTCATCCGCCTACTGGAAGCTGTTCAGAATTTTTTTTAAAAGACGGAAACTCCCGTTAATCGTCCTGTCAACATGAGAATGCGAGCTATGCAAAGCTCCTAAATGATAGAATACGTGTTTATCTCACCACAAGTAAAAATCATTCATCTTATCACTGCAAAATTCAATACTTTCATCACGTTCGGATTAGAATATCTATAGAATATAATTTTGATAGTGATTTTTGTTTTCTCGTTAGTTAAGGGGATAGTTGAATTTTGGAGAGAGTATATATTTGGTCAAACTGAATTTTAGTAACCAAAACCTGCACCATTACATTACAAACTGATAGTTTAAAACTCCAGGATGCTCGAAAGGAATACAACATTACAAACGACTTAGCAAAAAGCCTGTTATCATTCAAGGGGGGCGCTCTCTAAATACGAATTAGTTTCCACCATCTAAAATGAAATATTGTGCATATAACTTGTTATTTTGAATAGTGATTAGATGGAGAAATAATCATCAACTATAACAAACAAAAATAACTCACAAAAATAACTCACAAAAAGTAAATCTTTAAAAACGCACTTCATAGCCATTTCAAATGCAAATCATGTTTTTAAGGATCTTAATATAGCTTATTTGTCATTCTTAAATGGATTTAAGAACTTTGTTGACATACAAAAAGTGATGAGTGGTTGGTACAATGTATATTGTTGTTATCGGATATGTCCACTGGGTGTTGTGTTCAAGTAAAATGGACATTATATGGCCGAGTAATGAGTAAAAATGTAAAGTGGTATTCACTAAGTCATTGCACTCACTTTGTACATGGTTTTGACGGTCCAGTGGATATTTGAACATCTATACACTTCAATCGTACATATTTTGTTAACGAAAGGGAAATGTGAAAAACCGAAACCTGTCCCATGCTTTATTGTTAATACAAATACAACAAGATATGAGGAAACCGCTAGAATTCCAATTGGACTTGTAGGATTTGGACAATGTTACTAAGTCCCGTTAAGCATTCAGTTGCCTTTTATACATAAGCGCTGTATACGAAATTTCACATCCGCGTATGACACATCACGGTGTAACGACGTGTGACACAATAATCGAAGATGCAATATGCTCAACTTGGTATTATACGATGCCCAGGACTCCAAGGAAGAACTCCATGAAACAACAAGCTTGTATCACTAGCATTATAATTGCGAAAAATGTGTAACTGTGTCTTCATGACCCCTAAAGCTGATACACACGATTTAGCTGCATTAGTGGTGTTTTTCTTAAAACCCGCACTGTGGACTTTCAGTGGCTTATTGGCGGGGTAGGCCACAGAGGTTGTGTTCCTAGAAGGTCCTAGAAACCATTTCTAGTGACCAACCATTTACAGCAGCCAATGACTGAAAAACCTCTTTGCCCCTGGGTATAACCAGGCCGTGGGGCGAAATTTTTGTTTTCCCAAACAGGTTTACTATGGCACTAACGCATAAGGTATGTCCGTTTAATTCGAATCGGGCGACTTGAATGGAGACTAATGCGCGCGTATTCAATTCGATTTATAAATATACTTATAGCCACTAAATCTGACCTATAGCCACTAAATCTGACCTATAGCCACTAAATGTGACCTATAGCCACTAAACTGACCTATAGCCACCAAATTAGGGTTAGGGTAGTTCGGGTTTATCCCCCGAAACTAAGACAAAACCCCTTCTGTTCCGCCTCGAATCAAGCCGATTGCTATGGCGCAATCAGATGCGTACTAGGCTGATAACCTAAAGGCGCTGAGTTCGAAACCACCTTTGCCACTTCTTTTGCGTAAACTCGTACTCAATGTTCGATATTATACAAGTCAGAAATACGTGGTCTCTGACCAAGTCGCTAATTCACAAGGATTTGTAAACCTGTTTGGGAAAAAAATAATTCGCGGCCGGGGGATGGAATCCACCCCCCCCCCCCCCCCCCATCAACTTTTCGCGCGCAGGTCTTGCCGCGTGACTTCATGACATTTTTATTTAAATCTTGCGCAACTTTTGAGACAAAATTTGCGACGACCGGATATACCGTTTTAAATTCACGTAACATTTTGTTAGTGAACGTCGGCCGAAAATCGCTAACTTTTGTGAGTTGTGCACAAGTCCTATGTACAATGAAAAAACCTTCATTATGTTTTTATTCTAATCACTGCAATCATTTAATTTGAGGCTAAAAATGGTTGGATAATGGTCAATAAGTTATTCCATTGAAAAAAACATAAGTCGAATAAACAAAGACATACATAAGAAGTTCGAAAAACAAAGAAATACATAAGGACAAATGTTGGCTGTCACAATTTTCAATGTTCTAAACCTATAAATTAAATCATAAAGAATATTTATGCACAATATTAGCATATTCGAAGCAATATTTAGTTATTGACAGTCAAACAAGGGATTTCTGCATAAATTTGCATATTCAATTTAAAAATGTATAATTAAAGAGAAAATAACATGCAATCTTGTAGATTATCTTGCAGGCTATCTGCGTGCCAAATGTTGTGGCGGCCGCGCGTTCGACGGCCGATATCTCAATGGGAGGGGGGGGGGAATCCTCCCCCGGGGGGTGGGGGATGGGGATGGAATCCACCCCCGTTGGAAAATCGGACCTACCGTTTCGAAGTCACGTGACCTTTTGTCTATGCATGTCAGCCCGAATATCGCTCAATTATATGAATTGTGTACAAAACATATGAAAATATCAGTTTTCATAAAAAGAGATATATCATTGGTTATTTGGTCTTGTGTACATTTTGTTTGTTTTGGGGATTGAAAATAGTAGAATTATAGTAAGAAACAAAATAAACAACGAAAACTATCAAATTCATCAGTTAAACAAACAAATAAATACATTCGAAATTATCAAAACAATATTAAACATTAGGAAGAACCTGGCTCTTCCACATTTTTGTTGAATTATTATTCCAAATGGTCTAAAGAATATATTTAGTGAACACCAATGTCTAATTATAAAGAATATTTAAATGATGGGTCAAAATGAGAATTTCATGACCTTATTTGCATAAATTACCATAAATATGCTATATAATACATTCTTCAAAGAAATTAAATTACCATAGTATTCTATACACTTCACTAAACATGCGTGCACATTTTCTTGGCGATCGGCAGCTTCGCGGCCGAGACATTCGGGGGGGGGGGGGGCATAATGCCCCCCCCCCCACCCCGGCCGTAGAAAGACCACAAATAGCCCGCCCTTTGTAGGGTTTAGGTCAATTTCCTCTCGTCCGCACTTTTTCCTTTCACTTTGTTTTGTGACGTTATTCCTCGTTCTTTCTTTTTCTCTCTCTATCTTGTTTACGTTTCATCTCCCCCTCTCATTCTTCATCCCCCTCTCGCTCTCTCACTCACTTTATATCTCTCTTCCTTACTCTTCCTCTCCACATAATATGTACTTTTGTGTTTGTATTACTTTCAATTTCTTGCTTTCTCTCTCCCTCCCTCATCATTTCACTTACCATCCCCCTCTCATTCCCCTCCCCCTTTCTCTATTTCTGTATCTTTGTTTTAAAATCTCTCTCTATCTCATTTCTTGAATATATCGCCTCGTTGTCTTCATTTCCTCTCCTTTTCTTTCCCCCCTCTCTCACCCATTTACTATTTATTTATTTCGTACTTTCTCGATCTTTTTTTGTTCTCCCCTTTTCCCTCCTTCCCCGTCCCTCACATGTTCGATCTATTTCATTATATGTTATTTCATTGTTCTTCAACTGTTTATTGTAATATATCTCTCCATCTTATTTCCTTCTTTTGTATATCCCTTATATCTCTCCCTCTCCCCCCCCCCCCCTCGCTCTCCCTCTCCCTCCCCCTCTCTCTCCCCCTCTCTCTCTCTCTCTCTCATCGTTTTACTTTCTCTGTATTTCTCACTATATCTCTGCTCTTAATCTCTCTCTCTATTTTCCCCACATAATCCTAAGCCGGAAGTATTTGAAAACTATTCGAGCATTGTGCAAAATTTGTACAAATGTGCATTGATGAATTTAAAGGGAGTGTTCGCCTTTTGCCAGCCAAATTTCAATAGCTGAGAGGTTATTGTCTTATATGGAAGAAAAAATAATTTAAAGGGAAATGCAAGTAGTTGGAAACGAAAATTCATCCTCATCCGCCTACTGGAAGCTGTTCAGAATTTTTTTTAAAAGACGGAAACTCCGTTAATCGTCCTGTCAACATGAGAATGCGAGCTATGCAAAGCTCCTAAATGATAGAATACGTGTTTATCTCACCACAAGTAAAAATCATTCATCTTATCACTGCAAAATTCAATACTTTCATCACGTTCGGATTAGAATATCTATAGAATATAATTTTGATAGTGATTTTTGTTTTCTCGTTAGTTAAGGGGATAGTTGAATTTTGGAGAGAGTATATATTTGGTCAAACTGAATTTTAGTAACCAAAACCTGCACCATTACATTACAAACTGATAGTTTAAAACTCCAGGATGCTCGAAAGGAATAAAACATTACAAACGACTTAGCAAAAAGCCTGTTATCATTCAAGGGGGCGCTCTCTAAATACGAATTAGTTTCCACCATCTAAAATGAAATATTGTGCATATAACTTGTTATTTTGAATAGTGATTAGATGGAGAAATAATCATCAACTATAACAAACAAAAATAACTCACAAAAATAACTCACAAAAAGTAAATCTTTAAAAACGCACTTCATAGCCATTTCAAATGCAAATCATGTTTTTAAGGATCTTAATATAGCTTATTTGTCATTCTTAAATGGATTAAGAACTTTGTTGACATACAAAAAGTGATGAGTGGTTGGTACAATGTATATTGTTGTTATCGGATATGTCCACTGGGTGTTGTGTTCAAGTAAAATGGACATTATATGGCCGAGTAATGAGTAAAAATGTAAAGTGGTATTCACTAAGTCATTGCACTCACTTTGTACATGGTTTTGACGGTCCAGTGGATATTTGAACATCTATACACTTCAATCGTACATATTTTGTTAACGAAAGGGAAATGTGAAAAAACCGAAACCTGTCCCATGCTTTATTGTTAATACAAATACAACAAGATATGAGGAAACCGCTAGAATTCCAATTGGACTTGTAGGATTTGGACAATGTTACTAAGTCCCGTTAAGCATTCAGTTGCCTTTTATACATAAGCGCTGTATACGAAATTTCACATCCGCGTATGACACATCACGGTGTAACGACGTGTGACACAATAATCGAAGATGCAATATGCTCAACTTGGTATTATACGATGCCCAGGACTCCAAGGAAGAACTCCATGAAACAACAAGCTTGTATCACTAGCATTATAATTGCGAAAAATGTGTAACTGTGTCTTCATGACCCCTAAAGCTGATACACACGATTTAGCTGCATTAGTGGTGTTTTTCTTAAAACCCGCACTGTGGACTTTCAGTGGCTTATTGGCGGGGTAGGCCACAGAGGTTGTGTTCCTAGAAGGTCCTAGAAACCATTTCTAGTGACCAACCATTTACAGCAGCCAATGACTGAAAAACCTCTTTGCCCCCTGGGTATAACCAGGCCGTGGGGCGAAATTTTTGTTTTCCCAAACAGGTTTACTATGGCACTAACGCATAAGGTATGTCCGTTTAATTCGAATCGGGCGACTTGAATGGAGACTAATGCGCGCGTATTCAATTCGATTTATAAATATACTTATAGCCACTAAATCTGACCTATAGCCACTAAATCTGACCTATAGCCACTAAATGTGACCTATAGCCACTAAACTGACCTATAGCCACCAAATTAGGGTTAGGGTAGTTCGGGTTTATCCCCCGAAACTAAGACAAAACCCCTTCTGTTCCGCCTCGAATCAAGCCGATTGCTATGGCGCAATCAGATGCGTACTAGGCTGATAACCTAAAGGCGCTGAGTTCGAAACCACCTTTGCCACTTCTTTTGCGTAAACTCGTACTCAATGTTCGATATTATACAAGTCAGAAATACGTGGTCTCTGACCAAGTCGCTAATTCACAAGGATTTGTAAACCTGTTTGGGAAAAAAATAATTCGCGGCCGGGGGATGGAATCCACCCCCCCCCCCCCCCCCCCCATCAACTTTTCGCGCGCAGGTCTTGCCGCGTGACTTCATGACATTTTTATTTAAATCTTGCGCAACTTTTGAGACAAAATTTGCGACGACCGGATATACCGTTTTAAATTCACGTAACATTTTGTTAGTGAACGTCGGCCCGAAAATCGCTAACTTTTGTGAGTTGTGCACAAGTCCTATGTACAATGAAAAAAACCTTCATTATGTTTTTATTCTAATCACTGCAATCATTTAATTTGAGGCTAAAAATGGTTGGATAATGGTCAATAAGTTATTCCATTGAAAAAAACATAAGTCGAATAAACAAAGACATACATAAGAAGTTCGAAAAACAAAGAAATACATAAGGAAAATGTTGGCTGTCACAATTTTCAATGTTCTAAACCTATAAATTAAATCATAAAGAATATTTATGCACAATATTAGCATATTCGAAGCAATATTTAGTTATTGACAGTCAAACAAGGGATTTCTGCATAAATTTGCATATTCAATTTAAAAATGTATAATTAAAGAGAAAATAACATGCAATCTTGTAGATTATCTTGCAGGCTATCTGCGTGCCAAATGTTGTGGCGGCCGCGCGTTCGACGGCCGATATCTCAATGGGAGGGGGGGGGGGGGGAATCCTCCCCCGGGGGGTGGGGGATGGGGATGGAATCCACCCCCGTTGGAAAATCGGACCTACCGTTTCGAAGTCACGTGACCTTTTGTCTATGCATGTCAGCCCGAATATCGCTCAATTATATGAATTGTGTACAAAACATATGAAAATATCAGTTTTCATAAAAAGAGATATATCATTGGTTATTTGGTCTTGTGTACATTTTGTTTGTTTTGGGGATTGAAAATAGTAGAATTATAGTAAGAAACAAAATAAACAACGAAAACTATCAAATTCATCAGTTAAACAAACAAAGAAATACATTCGAAATTATCAAAACAATATCAAACATTAGGAAGAACCTGGCTCTTCCACATTTTTGTTGAATTATTATTCCAAATGGTCTAAAGAATATATTTAGTGAAAACCAATATCTAATAAATAAAGAATATTTAAATGATGGGTCAAAATGAGAATTTCATGACCTTATTTTCATAAATTACCATAAAATATGCTATATAATACATTCTTCAAAGAAATTAAATTACCATAGTATTCTATACACTTCACTAAACATGCGTGCACATATTCTTGGCGATCGGCAGCTTCGCGGCCGAGATCTTCGGGGGGGGGGGGGGGGGTGGGGGGAGGGGCATAATGCCCCCCCCCCCCCCCCCCCCGTCCGTAGAAAGACCACAAATAGCCCGCCCTTTGTAGGGTTTAGGTCAATTTCCTCTCGTCCGCACTTTTTCCTTTCACTTTGTTTTGTGACGTTATTCCTCGTTCTTTCTTTTTCTCTCTCTATCTTGTTTACGTTTCATCTCCCCCTCTCATTCTTCACCCCCCCTCTCCCTCTCTCACTCACTTTATATCTCTCTTCCTTACTCTTCCTCTACACATATGTACTTTTGTGTTTGTATTACTTTCAATTTCTTGCTTCTCTCTCTCCCTCCCTCATCATTTCACTTACCATCCCCCTCTCATTCTCCTCCCCCTTTCTCTATTTCTGTATCTTTGTTTTAAAATCTCTCTCTATCTCATTTCTTGAATATGTCGCCTCGTTGTCTTCATTTCCCCTCCTTTTCTTTCCCCCCTCTCTCACCCATTTACTATTTATTTATTTCGTACTTTCTCGTTCTTTTTTGTTCTCCCTTTTCCCTCTTTCCCCGTCCCTCACATGTTCGATCTATTTCATTATATGTTATTTCATTGTTCTTCAACTGTTTATTGTAATATATCTCTCCATCTTATTTCCTGCTTTTGTATATCCCTTATATCTCTCCCTCTCCCCCCCCCCCCCCTCGCTCTCCCCTCTCCCTCCCCCTCTCTCTCCCCCTCTCTCTCTCTCTCTCTCTCCCCCTCTCTCTCTCATCGTTTTACTTTCTCTGTATTTCTCACTATATCTCTGCTCTTAATCCCTCTCTCTATTTTCCCCACATATTCCTAAGCCGGAAGTATTTGAAAACTATTCGAGCATTGTGCAAAATTTGTACAAATGTGCATTGATGATTTTAAAGGGAGTGTTCGCCTTTTGCCAGCCAAATTTCAATAGCTGAGAGGTTATTGTCTTATATGGAAGAAAAAATAATTTAAAGGGAAATGCAAGTAGTTGGAAACGAAAATTCATCCTCATCCGCCTACTGGAAACTGTTCAGAATTTGTTTTAAAAGACGTAAACTCCCGTTAATCGTCCTGTCAACATGAGAATGCGAGCTATGCAAAGTTCCTTAATGATAGAATACGTGTTCATCTCACCACAAGTAAAAATCATTCATCTTATCACTGCAAAATTCAATACTTTCATCACGTTCGGATTAGAATATCTATAGAATATAATGTTGATAGTGATTTTTGTTTTCTCGTTAGTTAAGGGGATAGTTGAAGTTTGGAGAGAGTACATATTTGGTCAAACTGAATTTTAGTAACCAAAACCTGCACCATTACATTACAAACTGATAGTTTAAAACTCCACCATGCTCGAAAGGAATACAACATTACAAACGACTTAGCAAAAAACATGTTATCATTCAAGAGGGCGCTCTCTAAATACGGATTAGTTTCCACCATCTAAAATGAAATATTGTGCATATAACTTTTTATTTTTAATAGTGATTAGATAGAGAAATAATCATCAACTATAACAAACCAAAATAACTCTTTTGTAAATCTTTAAAAAGAGCAAGCGACTGGTTCAAAATGGGGTTCCACAATTATTGCAAATGGTTATATTTATGCATATTTCAGGCATAGCTGAACCGATTTTGATAAATTTAAAGTTTATTTTGTCATTAATAATGCATGCTCTTTCAAATTTGATACCCAGTTTTTATTTTCTCACAAAACATATTTAGTATAGCGCCTTCTATACCAAAACTCAACTATCCCTGTCCACAATTTGACTGCCTTTTTCTTACCAAAGTGGTGTTTAAGTGCGCCCAGAACATCCACGGATATGCACACTATATCTATTTTTCTCTCAATTTTAGATGCATATCTGCACATGACAATATTGTCATATGGGCAAACAGGTGGGAACGGAGCGTACCAATGCTACAGTACTGGTCTTGGTTCTGAGACCACGTTCGAGTTTGGACGGACGGCTCCCATCCCAATTGACACTCCACCAGGCGATGCTTTCCTGCACCCCAGACCCCAGTATGGGAACCCGATGATCGTGGACTCAGGATTAGGGTTTGGACCCTTCTTCTGCAGAGGGTCAAAAGATGACTACAGAAACACCACAATATCAACATTCTTCGTGAGAAGTGACGGTAAAAGGCTTTCCATTGAGAGATATCAACCTTAATATATTATTTGTAAAATTTAAAAAAATTCTCTTCCATATCGCCAGTGGTGTAGTAAGGGGGGGGGGGGGGGGGGTGCACATTGTCTACCATAATTATACCACATTTTGCGAATGTCAATGAAGTTATTATATCCATTTGAAAGGGATCTAGGAACTTAATTGACATACAACTAACAAAGGTTTAATACAATGTGTTTTCTGTCATTTGATATGTCCACTGAAAGATGTGTGAACATTATGTGTTAAAGGGATCACGTAACTTTGTTGGCATGTGCAGAAGACGATGAATGGTAGGTAAAATGTGTAGCTTTGTCATTAATTCTTATGTCCTATGACTTGTTTTAGTACTGTGTGAAAATTTCACGTAAAATGGATGATATATTTATTTTCATTTCTGTTTGCAGGCTTCAATTCTTATAATTGTCGCAGGCATTCTGGTTGTGATGTGATGTAAACTAGGTGTGACTGTCTTATACATATGACCTCCATGTTAATAGCCTATCCGAGGGATGACCGAGTAATGAGCAAACAAACAAATATTTTATTCCCTAACTCAAGGATATGACTATCGAGTACAAAGTTACCCCAAAGCATGCCACATTAATTGGAAGGGGGTTTGAAAGGAATGTATTGAAAGGCAAATACCACAAGCCTGCAGATTTAGTGGGGAACATTAGATGGCCAATATGGTGAAGTGTGCACTTCGTGATAAAAGCATAAAATGAACCACACATTACCACTATTGGCCATGCGCGCCGTTTTTCAATTTGGGTTCATGAGGTCAAAGGTCAAAGGTCACAAAGCAAATTACATATGCAACACAACTTACTGTTGGCATATCTAGAAAACCATTTGAAAAATTGGCAGCAAACATAGTACATATAATACGCACCTTGAGGAAAAGATGTCATATGAAAATATTTCTGGGTCATGAGGTCAAACGTCAAAAGTCATGGGCTGCGTATTGGCTTCCTGTCTTAAAAGGGATGGCCAGAAAATATTGGATATTAGAGGAAGGACATAATGCCATATATACATGTTATGGTAGCTACAGCACTGAAAATAAGATGCCCATCTGGTAAATGTTGGCAAAGTAGGAATATTATTCAATGCTCAATATTATTTCTATTTTGATATTCTGTCTTTATTATACTTTACATGCAAATAATTTTTATTCACACAACATCTCAAATGAAATATTTAACAACTTTATGTTTAACTCAGTAATAAAAAATACCCCAATGTCTCTCTGACTTTTGTCTCTCTGACCTAACCCTAACCCTAACCCTAACCCTAACCCTAACCCTGCCTACTTACAAAATAGCCTCACAATGTACACACCTTCACGTAGTCTTCGCTCGTCTAACACACAATCCCTCCAAGTACCCAGAGTAAAACGCTCATGGGGAGATCGTTCCTTCTCATACCTTGGCCCAAAACATTGGAATGATCTCCCCATTGAAATTCGCCAATCACCTTCCCTAGATACTTTTAAAACTCTGTTGAAAACTTATTTATTTGAACAATAGGTGTACTCTAATTTGTTTTTGTATGTCTGTCTGTTTGTTTGTTTATTTGTTTTCTTTTTCTCTAAGCGCCGCGAGCGTCGAAAGACGGAACGTGCGCTATATAAGTTTCCACTATTATTATTATTATTATTATTAAACGTGCATTTTTAACTCCACATGGGTTATTCTAGCTAACTATCTCATAGAGATGCTCACTTACTTTAATAACATCTTCATTTCTACCTAGTACTTTTCAGTTGTATCTTGGCTTTTCCCTTATTCAAGTGTTTGTGATTCAATTTCCTGCGACTGGCTGTTGGTTTAATAATTTTGTCTGAACTCAATTTGTCAATTTAGTTATGATATGTACAAATAGTGTTGCTATACATTAAATTTGTCTAAATGCCAACTTGTATATTGGTCATATTGGCAATAAAATACAATTCTTCAGTGAGGATATGCATGGCTACATGTAAAGAGTAATAATGTGCCATTTACCTAAATGTTACTTGACAAACAACAGATAATTCGACAGAATGACAATTAGACAAAGTCATACACAGACTGTTATGTCCTGCTGCCCAAAACCCCATACAAATGTAATTGCCAGAATATAAAGCTGAGAAGATAGATACATTGTGTATGTAGTTGTTGCTGGATTGTTAGCTCTGTTCATGCTAATATGCAGTTCTTACTGGAGTAATCAAGGCAGGCTGCAAATTGAAATATGGCGATCTTAGTAAGGCTTTGTGATGACATGTCTCGTGTGGTCCATATTTGTACTGGAAGTAAACTAGTTAAAGACTATTAATCAAATATGGACACAACTCATATAATAATGCTTGCAATTATAACCAAATTATCATTAATATCAAACAATATGGTTACACTGCTGCAGTACCTGGTCTGAAGTCCAACACTGGTATGGCTATCTTTCATTACCCATCAGTGAAGATTATGGTCCGTTCTTATATTCTTGCATGGAGTGTTCCAGCCCTTCAGAGTAACCCATTGCTCTCCGGGGAGGATGAAACATGCTGGCATCTACATGTACACGTTCTTAGTTAGGAAATCCAATTCTGCCCAGGTTTATATAGTTGATTGCATCCATAGATAACTGACACACAGTACATGATGTATGCCACAATCTAAGTATTATCATAATTATGATGCTATTATCTTCCAATATAATCGTTGGTCAAGTCTTTATACAGTGTGTGTTTGTTATAATCATATCACACATTCCTATGCAGACCAAATGGAGTTTATTTACAATTGTTTGACTGTTCTTTTCAGCGAGCAATATAGTTTCTTTAGATCAATGAATGCACCATGCCATCCGGGAATAATTGTGTATTTAAACTTTGCATCTGTTTTTAAAATGCAACATAATACTCTCAATGTATATATGGAAGGGTAGGTACAGACAAATTGATCTAATAATTGGAGGGTGATGGGATTTAATGAACAGGATCAATATTAAAGGGACTTGGTAAAATTGTCCAAATCCTCAAAATACAACTGGAATTCTAGCGGTTCCCTCATTTCTTGTTGTATTCGTATTAACAATAAAATCATGGGACAAGTTTCGGTTTTTTAATTTTCCCTTTCATTAAAAAGATATTTACGATTGAAGTGTTCAGATGTTGAATAATATAACGGATCGCGAAAACCGTGTACAAAGTGAGTGCAATGAGTTTGTGAACATCACTTTGCATTTTGCTCATTACTCGGCCATATAACGTCCATTTGACTTGAAATGTTCACACAATACCCTGTGGACATATCAAATAACAACAATATACATTGTATCAACCATTCATCACTTTTTGCACATGTCAACAAAGATACTAGATCCCTTTAAGGTACACTTTATTTACATAATTGTATTATTTATGTTAGTTATGTATGTTACCTTTTTTTTTTACAAATTATTAGGGGGAGGGGGTGCGTTTCCATGTCCCAACCCTTCCCTTCACTATGGTACTGAATAACAAAGCATACTATTAATGTGTGTGTATGTGTGTGTAAGAGGGGGAGCACACATTTTACTGGGGGCATGAACGTTATGATGCCTTGTTTCTTCCTATTTTTATCTGCTTTGCCACCTATACTCCCTGGATCTATGCCACTGCCCACATATGTAATATGTAGCCCATGTGCCATATTTGATATACGTGCTTCGAAACATTTAATTTTTAGTGTTATCACCGATCGTAGATGGCGATCATTTTGGAATATATTCACCATTTGGTACACTAAGTGGTCAGTGACATTTGACCTTTGACCTCATTACCCATACTATTAATATATGATAAATATTCTGAAAGGGATAGTTGCGTTTTGGTATAGAAGGGCACTTCTCAAAATATTTGTTTGTGAGATAATGAAAATCTGACTGTCAAATTTAAAAGAACATACAATTTAAATAACAGAATAAACTTTATTTTATCAAAATCGGTTTAGAAACGGCTGAAATAATAGGCTACTTTGAACAAAATCTAAATAGGCTTTTAAAAAGTTGTTGATGATATCTCTATTGAATCATTATTTAAAAAAACACATCAAATGCACAATTTTGTATGAAAAATGGCTGAAGCCAATGAGTTTTTAAGAGAGCGCCTTCTTGAGTTGTAACGGCTCTTTTTGAATGATAAGAGGGGTTTTACTTAGTCGTTTGTAGTTGCGTATACTTTTCGAGCATGGTGGAGTTATAACTATTAGTTTGAACCGTAATGGTGCAGGTTTTGGTTAATTATGTACTATGTTTGCTGCCAATTTGTCAAATTGTCCTCCAAATATGACAACAATTAGTCTGTTTGCATATATATTTAGTTTTGTGACCTTTCACCTTTGACCTCATGACTCCAAAATTATACCAGATCATCGTCTTTACGAAGTGTATGTAGGTACCCAGTTTGTATGCAAATCGGTCAAGCAGTTTTCGAGATATAACCGTCCCAAGGTACACATTAGCAGCCATTTAGAAAAATCCATGGCAAACACAGGTTAGATCCGCGTTTGCTGCATTTCTAAATTTGCTTAGATTCACTTTATCTTCATGTGTCCAGGTTTCACGCTTTTATCACAAAGTACACGATCGATCAGCTAATCTGCCCCACTAATTGGCGGCGTACATACAACAGGGCCACTTTTGTTTTCAATATACCACCGCAGAATACAATGGACATGGTCAAAATAGCGCGTGCATACACAGCTTTGGCAGGCTAGGGGTTAAACATTCGAACACTTCAATCATATTGCTTAAAGGGATAGTGGAGTTTTGGTATAGAGGGCGCTACACAAAATAATTTTGTGTGAGATAATGAAAAACTTATTATCCAATTTGAAAGAACATACGATTTCAATGACAGAATAAACTTTATTTGATCAAAATCGGTTCATAATTGGCTGAAATATCCATAAACATAACCATTTGTCATAAATGTGGGGCCCCGCAATTATTAGACAATTTTAAACCAGCCGTTAAACAAAATTTTAAAATGCTTCCGCTTTTAAAAAAATTACAAAAGAGGTTTTTAAATAGTTGTTGATTATCTCTCAATCTAATCTCTATTTCAACAAAACAACACATGCCCAATATCTTATTTAAATTGGTTGAAACCAATTACTTTTTAGAGAGCGCCTCTTCGAGTTTTAACGGCTGTTTTTTCTAAAATGATAACAGGGTTTTTACTTAGTCATTTGTAGTTTTGTATTCATTTCGAGCATGGTGGAGTTGTAACTATTAGTTTGTAATGTTATGGTGGATGTTTTGGTTACTAAAATTCAGTTTGACCAAACCTGTACTCTCTTTATCAAAACTCAACTATCCCTTTAAAGAAAGGGAAAGCAAATAATAAACCACATGTTCCACGCTTCTATTGGTAATACGAATACAACGCGGTTTGAGAGAACCACTGGATCTGTAATTATCTTAGTTATAAATTTAAACAATGTTACTTGGTCCCTTTGAATTGATTTTGTTTGACCGAAGGTAATGAGCACAAATACAAAGTGATTTTTTCCTAAATCGGTGCATAAACCTTTACACAGTTAAAAGTGTCCCAAGGTGACTTTCAAGTTCAAACCTTTTCGGTGTTGACAACGGTACACAAACAATGACCCCTAATAATTTCATAACCGATAATTGCTTCAAGATGTCGTCTTACCACTAAATTTATTCAGTTAATGTGTACGCGTTGCTTTGTTACTCATTACTGCATGGCTAAATGAGCACAGATAAACAGCAAGATGACCCACTATTAACGGTCACACGAACTTACTAATTCCTGTAAAATTTTGCTAAACAGCACATGTGGCTATATGCATTTGTTTTCTTACGAGGGACTTTTTTTTAGGGTACAATAATTACATAGTTACAAAATTTATAACAATTATAAACCAAAAGTGTTCTAAAAATTGACATTATCATTCCCTTTACATAGAGCAATGTTGGGACAATTAAGGAAATACACTCTACTCGCCAAACAAACTGATCACCATGTGTTGAATTAAAATATGACATTTCTTTGGCCCGCCGATTAGAACGCGCTGCGTGTTATTTGTTTATATAATTCAGTTGATTGATACATAAAATCATACAAGTCATGTACGTCAAGTACAAAACAAAGCAGTTGGTGGACTGAAACAAGTTTTGCTTACACTAAGAGTTAGTCTATTATGAAGGAAATAACTTTGCAACAACAAAATACATCTAAAAAACACGAAAAATATATCTGCAGATTATGTAAAGAAGTAACCATAATATTTAAATGATTCAGAAGTTGAAGAGAGCATTTACTATTAATATTAATATAAGGAGGAGAGGAGAGAAGGAGTCATATTGAAGGGAGGAACAACAGTTATCTGTATATTTACTTTTTTTTTCATTTCGTTTATTTCCACAAATTTGAATTAAAACATACAAAAATCACAAAATTAACATATTATAAATACAAACAAAATGTACAAATATAACAATATTCAAAGTGTGGAGGGAGAAGCAGAGGCCATTGACCTTTCAAAGGCTTCTCCCCAACAAATAAAGTACATAAAATAAGTGTACGAATTAGAAAAAAGGCACATCCCCCCAGAAACGAACATCAAACAAAACAAAGGTGTAAATTGTATTACATAATAAAAGGCAGAGTTTACGTGTTATTAATCACAAATCCTTTATATTTGTGTAAAAAAGTTGATAAGAAAGAACAGGTTTGAATTAATTCGGGGAGACTGTTCCACAAGTTGGGTCCAGAATATTTGATTGTACTTCTTGAGAATTCATATTTAAAATTAGGAACATTATAATATTCCGACTGTCGAGTTTGGTATATCCTAATACTTTTATTTTGTGCAAAATACAAATTAAACAATGAAGGCAACGTATTGTTTCTAAATAAGTACATAATTGAACTTAAATAAGTACTTAAATAAGTACTTATTGAACTTAAATCGCCATAAAAAGGTTTGCGTGTGCTTTTTGAATCATGTGCTGGCGAACATTTCAAATTGCCAACCGTCGGCGATATCGATCTTTTACAAGATATTTGTTTCTTGTAAATTGCAAATATATCAATTAATAGGCGGTTTATTGGACAAATTTGTATAATCCTATGTAAGTATAAATCAATTATTTCACATGAAGTTAAAGTTCTGCCCGTGCCAATTATTGCAAATAATGTTTGCACTATAATTATGCAGCGAAAAGCTCAGTTCCAAAGCGTGTAAAATCCACTTTTCATAATTTTTCACTTTTTTGAAAAAATCTATGCTTCATCACCATTCACACAATCTGGCACTTTCAGTTTAATGAATTTCAAATTAGAAACATGAAAATGTATGGACATATAAATGACTTTGTTTCCAAAACTCCACGTATGTTCTCGAGGTACAAACTAGTGTGCAATACACATTTTGTGTTAATGTTTGATAAGGCGTTGCCATGGTAACCACAATTTTGCACACAAATATGAAAATCTTGCGGCCAAGCGAACTACTTCCACAGATTTTGTGCAATTTTGATAAAAACTTGGTACACTTAATGTTTTTAGGGTGAGGCTGTGCAATACATATTTGTAGTGTTTTATAGATAAGGCGTTGCCATGGTAACCACAATATTGCAACAAATATGGAATTTTGATATAAAATCCTTGTGGAACAAACTACTTTCGCATTGTTTGCGCTATTCTAAAACAGAATTGGAACAATTGATATTCTTCATGAAATGGTATGCTGGATTAGATTTTGCTATGGTAACCACAATTTTGCACCAAAAGTATGTAAATCTTCTGGAGCGAACTACTTCCACAGTTTTTGAGCAAGTTTTATGAAACTTGGTAGACTTAATGTTGTTAGATGAGGATGTGGAAGATATTTGACCTTTGACGTTTGACTTTGACCGGATCTCACCCAAAATATTATCAGTTCATCTACTTGTCATGGTGCACCCCTGGGCCAAGTATGATACAAAATCCTCCCAGAAGTTCTCGATATGTTGGGTTAACGAGATCCCCATGTACTGTATTTGTATAATGGGGGTTCATTGTTAATTTCCAAAGCGTTTTTAATCCATGTTTGTATTTAAAACGTGTTAAATCCACAACATTTAAAAAAATTCAAATTAATATTTATTTAAGGAAAGGGAATCTAGATTTTTTTTAAGGGTGGTTTTGGGATCCTATGATATACATGTCGGCCGCCGTCTGGCAAAAGGGCGTATCTCGAGTATCGCGCCGGGATCTCAACACCGAGAAAAATGCCTTTGAAGTTTGACATATTCAACCCTCTGTTGAAGCTTTGGACGTAATTTTTTTTATTGCGGGGTTGATTCTAGTTGAAAGCCGACATATGAAATATAATTTTTAAATTTTAAAATTGATTCTGAACTTGATATTTCTTTGTCTAGGACCATTTAAAAAAAGATACGCCTTTCTGCCAAACAAATTTGAACAAATTCATAGTTGCTTTTGTACGGCAGAAGGGTGTATCTTTAGATACGTGGAGATATCGCCCGGTATCGTCCTGCTATCGTCTGGCAGAAGGGCGTATCTTTAGATACGTGGAGATATCGCCCGGTATCGTCCTGCTATCGTCTGGCAGAAGGGCGTATCTTTAGATACGCCTTCTGCCTTACAAATGTGACTACGAAATTGTCCACATTTGCTTGGCAGAAGGGCCTATCTAAAGATACGCCTTCCTTCTGTACAATTTTATATGCCATTGAGATGATATTTTTTGGGAGCCGACTTGATGGATGTGACGTGTCTGACTATACGGTTCGATCCGGATATCCGGTGCGCGCGGCACCATCCAGTAACGTACGCCATATGCATGCATTGGTCGCGCCGTCGTCAGAATTAACAGCTTACTAATACTAGTCTAATTCATGAGTAGACAATTATCTTGGATTTATTTCAGTATTATACGGTTCGTGCGCGCAAATGCTTAGGTGTCTTTAAAATCCATCATTACTAGTAAATTGGGGCAGACATGACATGACAAGTCTTGAGTCTTGACAGTCTGTCAATGACGCTGACGGTTTTCATTTGCATCACTTCTAAGTAACTGACTAAAGGTTCGTATTTGGTAACTCCTTGCAGTTGCTCTCTTTTCTTATCATTCATGGTCTGTTGTAATATTTTTGTCAAACTGTAAGTAATTTGTTTACCACTTAAATCGATGTTTACGTCGCTGCGACGTAATAATCGCGGTCGCTGAAAAAGAAGTTAGCGGGACTTCACCAGCAGCTATGCCGTTAGCTATAGGGGCGACTTGTGATGACGTGATTGGAGAGAGAATATCGCATTCCTGCGACTCGTCTTACCGGTACTGGTTACGTCCGATATATGGTGGCTCAACATTGGAAACGTAATCAATCGAGCAAGTGGGTGGCCAATACGATTGTTGTTTTCAGTTTCATATTTAGAGCCACCACATCAGTTTGAGCTAAGGATGTAACCGCAGGAGTACGGTACTATTCTCTCTCCATTCGCAAGTCACCCCTAGCTAAGGGCATAGTCATAGAGCTCTGCAGCTAATGAAGTCTTGCTAATTAGTGACCGCTAAGCATAAGTGAGACCAAAATATAACCACAGACCCAAGGAAAAAAAAATAGTGCAATGAATTATACGTACCATTTTAGTCAGTTTGAAGTGATGCAAATGAAAACAAGTATGGGCTGAGTGTGGACCATTTAGATTTGGGATAGATTCAGTGGCGTAGCGACGAGGGGGGGGGGGGGGCACGTGCCCCCCCCCCCCAATAATTTGGAAAAAAACAATAGAAAACATAAGGGGACATTTTTTTGAAAAAACAAAGAAATACATAAGGTGTGCCCCCCCCCCCCCCCCCCCTCCCCAATCAGTCCGACCACGCTACGCCACTGTATAGATATCATGCCTTCATGCTCTTTAGGAAAAGGAAGTTCAAATTGACAATTTCTAAAAATAGATTTTTGATGAAATCACACTTCACCACGTCTATTGGATAATGAATACTTGTTTTTTCTCTGTTTTATCCTCTGTACACATGCAAATCACACCCAATTACATGCAAGTCAGTCACTGAGCACAACCCAGACAACCAAGAACTTTCAAGTCATATACAAAGAGGCTCTGGACATCGTGATTAAAAAAATATATATATATTTATTATTTATATAGATCATCCTTGTTACCGTAGCAACATCATTCGTACAGGATTTTGTATGATGAATAAGTGCATAGATTAACCGTGCGTAGAAGCATTTGAATTTCAAACCCTGTAAAAATGAAAATTCAGTCATGTAGAAATGTACATGAAAGAATAACAACACAAATATGAATGCAACCCACATTCCATTATCATGAACAAAATAACGGTTATTTGAATGCAAATAAAGGTATACAGATATTAAATATCTTTTTCAAACAAGAAAATTTACATGAACATAGTAATTCTCAATCAGGCCATTGCAGGACAAATACCTATACTCATGCAGCATTGGTTTTAATTCCATTTGAAAGTTCATTAAATAAGATAATATATGTGAAATAAGAATCATTCAATTTCAAATGCTCTCATAGTTGTAACATTTGATAAAGGGTGTCCTTTCTAATAAACAACGATACCAAGAAAAGTACTTTTGGACGTGTAGTTTTTGTTTTAGGGCGCTTTGAGTGAGACCATGTCAGGTTCCTATTTTTGTCAATCTTACCAAGTCAATGCTTGATGAATGAGAAGTCTTACTGCCCGTCATATTTTATGCCCATTTAGACAGTGGGCCTAAAGGTCAATATGTCTTCCAAAATTGATTTCATAACCTATTAGGGAGGATGGGAACAGTGTTGAAAATGATGGCCAATATATTAGCTAAAAACATCATTTTTTTTTTATAAGTGCAAATGTTGAGCATTTTGGAAAAACGTGCATTTCCGTGAAGTGATCATTTTCGCATATAACACATAATAATGCATTACATACATGTAAGTGTACATACACATGAACTTCAAACAAAATTAAACTTAAACCTCACTCAACTTAAAGGGTACCACCACCCAAAAATAATATTCTTATTAAAGAAAGGTAACATCTTTAGTATTCCATTCCATCAACAAGTTCACAAAAATATGTTTCCAGAAAAAAGAAAAAAAAATTGGAAACGCATCACCATTCTAAATCATGCGTTCATGCGGTTTGAATTACGCAGACTGCTATGTGTGCGGTGAATTGCAACGTGTGCAGAGCGAACGAATCGCCCGGGAATCTATTGTTTACAAACGTGCGCGTGAATAGCATTGGCGCACTTGCAAATGGTTGGCCCGTATGGAACCAGGAAATAGCAGTGGTTCCGTAAGTAGTGGAAATTAATTGCTTTGTTTATGAATTACACAACCCTTTACAAAATGTTGGGTATCTATTTGATATCACAAAACGGTATCAAAACATATAATAATGTGTTGTTCTTTGCCTGGTGGAGTGGTGGTCCCCTTTAAAACTAAAATTTACAGTTTGTTATTTTAATTTGTTTTTATTTCAAGAGGTAACAACATTTTAGTACATAAACACTCAAATTGGCAACTCCAAATTGGCAACATCTTATTTTAACTTGCCATTTTTACATGTTAGCTCAATTGTTCCAAGTTCATCCAAACTAGTCCTCTTTTTTTTTGCCTAGTTGCCAATTTGACTTTTATACAGTGAAAAAAAATAATAGTGTATTGCCAATTAGAAGATTTACATGTAAGTCTAAAAGTCACAATGAAAAAAAATAATGAAAAACATAATACATAACAAATCATTTTTAAAAAGGTACAATAATAAATTAGAGCACAATTCTTGAAAATGTTACTTTATTCTATATTATGTACATGTACGCTCTATGCGGATAAATTGAAAATTTAAGTCTAAGATTCAAATTTAAAATGAACAAATTGCTATATCAGTGTACATTTAAACAAAAAATAGTACAATAATAGTTGAATGCATAAATCCGAGATCCTGTTATGACTTTTGAATTCTACCGATCAGAGAACGAGACAGGATTTTGTCTTTACCTAACAGCAGAAGTTGAAAATACGATCGTCCACCGTGATCATTTAATGTATGTCCTGTCAGAAATGTTGTAATCAAGGTAATTTGAACAGCATGTTACGTTACCATAATTCATAAATCATGTCAGAAATGCTAAAACTATAATTCATATACAAATTTGCTGTAATTTAGAAGATGATTTGTGACCTTACACCACAATAAGACCAATACGTGGTCCTTCGTTGGCAATTTAGACATGGTTATAAGTATGTACGCACAAAAGGGGGGGGGGGGGGTTCGCACCGATGTGTATGGTATGCATACAGGTAGAGGGGGTCTCATTGTTTGCGTACGCAAAAATCATACACAGTTTTTGTGTCAGTACTGTACCCACTAACCTCTACTAGTAGTGGTCAGTGACTATACCTGAGCTCGATGTTCCATATCCTTTTAGCAAGGCTTCGTGTCTCAAGCAAGCAATGGCTGCACATGTGCACTGCATGCAGGATCCGGAACGACTGAACACATGATGGAGACTACCCGGCGAGTGGTGAAGTCACGCGCGATCCCAAGAGATTGGGGGGGGGGGGGGGGGGGGGGGGTGGACCACATGCATAAAGGGGGGAGGGAGGTAAATTTCGGACCAAAATATGCGTATGTACATGTACTTTTTAGATGGCCCCCATCACAGTAAAATTCATTACCATTAAAATTGTACATAATTTGTCATATTCAGACGAAGGCAAACCCTATGAAAATGAGTGACAGAGATTTGGAAAATGGCTTTAGCAGTTTTAAAACAAGGGAGAAACGGGCCACTTCAAAGATTGCCGCCCATTCAAGCACTGTAATCTGAGTAATTTGTATTTGATGAAAAAACGTACTTAAACATGATTTCTGATGATCAAATTTTATAGAAGGTAGATTAAGATACATGTACCTTCATTCAGGAAATACATTCTAAATCTCATATTTTTAACCAAAATTTATTTCAGCTAATAACAGAAAGAAAAAAAATACAGGTGAATCAACACTACTAGTATTATGGTGTGTCCATAATAACAAAAGATCCTCCTTTATCTAAGTTTGAAATTTTCAAGGTGTTAAGGGCATTTCCACGGTAACTCGCGTTACACTTTATGGTACATTGACTACTTCAATGTGTAGTAACTCACATTATTTTATCGAACTGTAGGCTGATTTTATCACCAAGGATTAAGTAGATTTGCACTAACTAGATAACACAAAAAAGACTGACAGAGCTATATGTAGGAACCTTTGCAGAAGAATCCTGTTTGGTAACTCGCGTTACAAAAAAAAGACATGGACAAAATTCAGTAACCCCTAAAACGTGAAAAGCACCATTAAAATATTAATCCTGGTCAAATATTTCATGTTCTAATTTGACATTTGTATGTGTCCTAGGCTATGAGTTAGTATTGAACAAAATTTCAAAGAATTTGGGAATAAATTGTAGGATGCAGAAACATCAGTAACTCGCGTTACTGTAACTCGCATTAGTTTGTCCAGAAGGTCTTGAATCATTAAAAAATATACTTTAGAGCACTCAAAAGACTGAAATTTTAATTGGAAAGGTACTTTGATTATCAGTCATCCAATTTGGTGCCTTAATAATAAGAATACCAGAAAATATAGAACATATATAACGATTTTCATGAAATTTGCACAGGGTAGTCCCATGTGTGGAGTTTTGTGTATGGTTTCCGTTTCACCGATAAGGAGACACCTGAGAACCAAACAAATCATGTGAACTGAAAGATATAATCATAGGATCATGTTGTATGAAAAAAAATTCCAGAAAAAGTAAACAGGATTTGAAATAGAGCCAAATGTTTTTTTGAGTTCATGTCCACTTTCCCGTGGAAATGCCCATGATAAGTATTTGTTTTGGTAATATGTCCCTTTCTGGAAAAAATAGTTTCTTCCTTCTCTCCGTGGTTTGGCTATTCCGTCTTGTGGTGAGCTGGTGTGGCTTGATCGAACTGCCTCTGTGTACGTTAGTCTGTAAGCTCTTGAAGTTCCAAACCTGAAATCGTAATCCGGCCTGCGTTGTCGTTGATTCCAGCATCACCACCGCCTGGTTGGTCGAAGCGCGCTTCACGACGATAACGGTGGTCGAACTCATTGTCACATCCGCGTCGTACATCAGATCGTCCCCCACAGAGATCGTAACCGATGTTACGCCTGACTTGATGAGCGAACCTGTGGCCGAGAGCACGATCATGACCCAGGACCAGCCCTAGTTCCACTGATCTCTAAATATTCTTGTGCAAGCCTTTACGGTTGAATGAGTAACCCAATTCGAAATTCCCATAGAAACCCATAGGAAACCCATAGAAAACCCATAGGAATATCCTATGGGGTTTCTATGGGTTTCTATGGGTTTCTATGGGTTTCTATGGGACCAACAGAAATCCATAAAATAAAAACCCATAGAAACCCATAGGACCCATAGAAACCCATAGGACCCATAGAAACCCACACCCATAGAAACCCATAGAACCCATAGAAACCCATAGAACCCATAGAAACCCATGTTCCACTTTCCCTATTGAAACCCATAGGATCCCATAGAAACCATTAGGCCTATGGGTCTCTGTGGGAATCCTATGGGTCTTGGTTCTATGGGAATTTCGACCTGGGAAGGGAAGTATATGTGTGATCTGCTACATTCTTTTGAGTTTTATACTATTCTAGCATATTGATATCAATGAGTTAGAGCCAATGATGCTAATTACCATGGTAAATATCGCTGGTCCGTAATCGGGCCCCTGGGCCCAGGTACCATTCTTGTACTGACGGTCGCTGAAATGGGTGCTACGTCTGCCCAGATGGTCACGATGACCAAAATCACTGTTTGACTCGACACTCGAAGTTGTCCTGACGGGGACTCCGGTTGCCGAATTCGTCACCTCATCCAGTCCAATGGTTGAAACTGGCACCACGGCAGGCCCCACTGTCGAATTTAGCTCTGCCCTGGCTGGATGGAGAGCAGCTGTAATAACAAACAAATAAATTTCATATTTATATTTTGCATTTGAGCCATTGGCATGAGGAAACTGACATTTTAACAGGAGATTGTCACTCAAATTTGTGCTTTCAAGTTTCATCTCGGACTTGGAATGGATGAACAATGACATGAAAATCTATGGGTGGGTTTGCACTACGAGTAGTATGATTTCCAGTAAATACACATTTTTCATGTGAAATTTGAGAGCATAATTCACTAATATCCCGTTGAGGTACCTCAAATTAGAAATCTTATTTGACAACTTTATCCACCCTAGACCCCGGCAGACTCGTATATAAATTTGTATTTGTTTTGTTACATTCCCATCCTAATGTATTGTTCAGAAACCAGTACGCTTTATCGATGCACCAAACCCTCTGCGCTACCGGTCTATAAGCACCAGTATCCATTTCCATATGTGGAATGGAGAGCCAGGGAAAATCATGGATAGGCCTATAGATGTGTGCAATCTGCTGGACAGCACAAACACATTTTCAGAAATATATAACTTTTGAGGGAGATTTGCACAATATCTAGCATTGCCAGTGGGTCACGATATATGGGGCACGTACAAATAGATGTAGGGCAAGTTAACTTATGGACTAGTTTGCTTGCCCATCGGGCAACTGATATTTATTTTCAACTAAACAAGACTGTAAGCAAGCTTGCTGTAAGTGTAACACTATGGCAAATCACATTCTGGCAAATAGTGGCATACCTATTGTACAGGGCAATTTTTATATTTTGTTGTAACTTTTGTTGTTGTAAATATTTGAAAGGTGGACGGTAAACCAACTTGTTTGGAATCCTACACAGAATGAACATGTTTTATGCCTGTATGATGTTCATGGAAAAATGGACACTTCAATAACTGTTTTCCCATAGAGCATTTGCCATAACATGTACTTACATGTATTCACGTTTTCTCTTTGGGCAAGAAAAATGTGGCACGAGCAAATGTGTCACATAAATAGACATTCTGACATACCTTATTTGTTATTGTCCTTTCTGCTCCACTGGAAAAGTGAAGAACTGCTCTCATGCCGTCATCAGTTCCATGATCTTGAATTAGTCCTAAATGCATACAAATGGGAATAATAATTGAATTATAACAAGAATTCATTTTAAAAATACAAATTGGTTATCAACAAATTTAGAATTAGATACATTCTGGCAAGCTTTATAATTAAGGGCTCTGAATTTTTGCCTTTAAGTAAATGTAAACGTAGTCAAGAAAAGAATTTAAACTATTTCTAAAAGAGATGTTTGGGACGGTATCTTAAATGCATTAAACATGTATTTCGTACTTCAAAACAGCCAAAATGAAGTTTTCTGAAGAACGCAAGATGCACGAGTGTTGTTTTCTTTTGTTCACGATTCCCTGACCCCGCAGTGAGCAGATAACAAGGGTACATTCGCACAATGGAGTATTTCCCAGGGGCCATATTTTGGAGGTGCAAGCCGCAAAGGAACCTTGGCCCCGGGGATGGTGGGAAGACCCTGGGCCTGGCAGATACGGTCCGGTCGTCCATGGTATATAAGACATTCCTCTCTAAATGTTCATACATGTCCAGAAATCAGTAGGCTTTTTGATGTACCAAACCCCTCTGGATCTGGGCTGCTGGTCTATAAGTACCAACACCCATTTCCATTCATCCAATGTGGAATGGAGAGCCGGAGAAAATCATGGATAGGCTTACAATCTGCTGTAGCACAAATGCAGCAGAAATTTTGTTGAGAAAGATTTGCAGTTTGCACCAATTCTATCCGTGCCAGTGGGTCACGAAATGGTAAACCAGGTCTCGACAGTAGCATCAATTTAAAACTCTCACTCAGTTATCAAATTAAATGTATGAATGTATGCTTGTTATCAGTTGCCTTTTATTTGATTTATTTGCACCAACATATTTGAAATCAGGTACCTGCAAAGTTTATTCAGCGGTTGAAACTTGAAATTAAGAAAGCGTGATGTCAAAGATGAACAATACAATGTTGCTGTCATGACAAGTTCAATTTAAAACTTTTACAGCTTAACATAGACTCAAAATACTGTATTTTCAACTGAATTTGCATTAGTTTCTGATGAGGCAAATCAGGAGGTCCTCATAACCGTCAGGCAACACAAAATCAAAAGGAAAGTCGGATTTTAGGGATCGGGAGCTCTTTTAACTAAAAGTAGTACAAGTATCAGTGTATCTTGTGCTGCAATATCTTGGCATTAGACAAATTGGGAATCTGTGAAATAAAAACCCCTCTTTTTCTCCCCTTTCTCTAAAGTGGATTTTACACGTTTTTGTCAACTATAGAAGGGGGCCAGTCTTCTGGTAACTCGTGTGATTAACTTTCCCTTTTTCATTCTATAACTACCGAGCGCCTGGTTAAAAGGAAGAATGTATCATTGTTTAAGTCTTTGGTATGACCCGGTCTGGGTTCGAACCCGGGACCTACCGTGCGTGAGGTGGATACTTTAACCGCTTAGCCACCATGTTCGGTCGATTCTTTCACACGGTCGGCGATAAAAGCGTGATGAAAGCGTGATGAAAGCGTACACTCCATCACTTTTGTATGGGACGTTTCTATATACTGTCATTTGGCTTCAATTTGTTTCGAAAGTAATAACGATTCAAATAATTGTTCAATTCCACTTTTATTTCTTTTCATAGTATAGTAGGCTTGTTAAGACCCAAAATATGGGTTTCACTGCAATTTGGGGTAAGATTGTTTAACTTGGCATACATATTCCTTGAATCAAAAAAGAGGAAAATTCATCCAAAGAGACACTCTGTATCTTTGCAAAATAATAAGGCCTAATTTCCAGAATGTATGCAAATGTATTCATGTGAATGAGATATTCTCTGAAAATTGAGGTTTTATTTAGATATTTGAGAGAGACCAGATTCCTTTGATCAAAAGAAGAAAATTCATCCCAAAAGACACTCTGTATTTATGCAAGTTAGGCCTTATTTCCATAATGTATGCAAATGTATTCATGGAAATGGGAAATCTATGCCAAAGGTGTTTTTGTTTACATATTTGGGATAACATATTCCTTGAATCAAAAGAAGAAAATCTATCCAAAGAGACACTCTGTATCTATGCAAATTAGGAATAAATTCCATAATTTATGCAAATTTATTCATTGGAATGGAATATCTATGCAAATTGTGCTTTGATTGACATGTTTGAGATATCATATTCCTTGGATCAATAGAAGACAAATAATCCAAAGATTCATTCAAAGAGACACTCTGTATGTATGCAAATTAGGCCTAATTTCCATAATTTATGCAAATTTAATCATGGGAATAGAATATCTATGAAAATTGTGTTTTTATTGACATCTTTGAGAGATCATATTCCTTGGATCAATAGAAGAAAATTTATCAAAAGAGATTATAATTACTACCCTGTATGCATCTGTTTATCCAGCACGTACACAAACTACATGCCATGTAGGATTCTGCTTTTAACAGATTGAATTGTAGATGATGTCCAGCAGTTGTCCAGCAATGAAACTGGTTAAAAATAATTGTAAATAAGACAAAGCAGGAAGTTACGTATTTCAATTTCGCTCACATAATATGTCATGAGAAAATAATATTTTCTCATGAAATGTTTCTTATCAACCTGATAAATGGACGCTAATCATTATCTTTCTGTTTCTAATGACAATGACAATGACAATGAACACGCAAATGAAACAGTTGGTTCTATGTACTCTATTTTGTTATGTTTATCATTTTATCTTCCGTTCATTGTGTCAAACATTGTATAACAAATGTGGTTGATAATTAGTCATACTACCGTTATCCAGTAATGTATAAAGGCAATCATGAATGCCAATTGTAACATTGAGACCGGTGGCCATCTCGGATAGGAGTGAAAAGATGCCCGTCAATGCTTACTATATTATTTCAATAAAGACGACAATTTCTTAAGATATCACATTCATGAGCACTAATGCATACATTATGCAAATTATGCGTAATTGGCATTGATACGGTGTGTCTTTTGAAATATATCTATATTAATGTATCTAAGGAAGGGTCGAAATTGCTATGAAAATAATGATACAATTAGACATTTCGCGCAAGTGAGTAACATTCATATTCAGAAACTGGGTAAATATGTAAATTTTAATATTGCTGCAGGTGGCCATCTTGGATTTGAGTCAAGACATGACTTCATCCAAGACTGGCTATAATCAGCTAAAGTAACTTGTTGGCGTTATTTAACTTGATTTTATATATTTGTATACCTTAAGATGTCAAGTGTTTAATGAAGACAACAATTTATTAAGATATCACATTTGTGAGCACTAATGCATAACTTATGCAAATTATGCGTAATTGGCATTGATACAGTATGCCATCTTGCAATTGAAGGGCTAGATAGCCACCAAAGGTTGAAATACTCTGCTAGATTAATTCACTGTTCTTGTTATACCCGGGTCATTTATTAGGTAATACGTATAGCGTATCACCTTTTGTTATTACTCAGCGGGTGCTTCCACAATTGTATGATATGACACGGTCATCTGTGCTTTGTTTATATAATTCGTGTCATGTTACAAATCTCGATCTTGATAAGATCTTTTTCAGAACATATCAAATTATCATATGACACGATTTGGTAACGATATCATGATGCGTCATCATTTCCCGTGCTCATTCCCGTTGACGAATAAACCGCAAATGTGGAAGCAAAATTCGTTCAACTTTTGTATTCTCTTTATTTCTGTTCATTTCTTGTGTGCGATGTATCTAAATACTGGCTAGAGATATCATTATGAAACTTGGTAGACATATATACCATGGTCTGAAGTTTAGCACCTGGGTAATAACTTTGACGTCACTACCCTGTGACGTCATAGAGACGCCATTTTGTGAAATAATTCAATTGCCCATATCTTTCTTATGCAATTATATTTCTATACCAGAATTCGTGTATAGAAGGTTCATGTCAAGAGCAACAAAACGGGTCATTGGGTCAAAGGTCGTTCGTGCAGAAAACGGACGCATACGCGCAAGTACAAATTTTAAAATGCTCCAAATGACCAACTACTCTCTTAATTCCTAAGATTGAAAATGTCGATCTATCAAGCGATTGAAATATTCTTCAATCTAATAGATTGAGGATAGATCGAAAAACGATAGAAAAACGACTATTAGATCGACGGGTTTTCTCGATCTATAATAGATTGAAAAAAGTTTCAATCTATTGAAAACGTAAACCAATCAAACTTCAGAACATTATCACGTGACTTAGAATTCGCATCGACTCGATTTCGAAGATTTCGATTCGACGCGCGCGACAACGACAGACATGGCGACGACGGATCGCAAAGCCGTGTTAGAGTGGGAATTCCTGACTGGACTGGCTAGCGGTGACGGTACCCTTCAGATGTTTGAAGGTGAGTATTTCATACATATGTAAATGTACATTAGTCCGAACTTTTAATGGAAGTAATGCTTGTCAATTGATCATAAAATATCGGCACAAATCTGATACGGCGTATCCGAAATCGGATACGATTGGCATCCGCGCTAACGTTCTATAGAGTTATGTCAGTGTGTGTGACTGAAGAGTTGATTTTATACTATTTAGATTAGGCTAGGCTAGTTTTTGCGCACTTCACAATACTGAACACTGAGTCTGTGTGTATTTCACACTGGGCAAAAGGCATCCACAAGATGGTACTACTAGGTAAGAGGGGTGGCCTCACACTCAGAGGAAGAAACAGAACTCATTGGAAACTGAAAAATGGTAGTACAGCGAAAATATGCTAATATAATGTTAGCCATATAAATTTAAGATCATCAAGCGCGTGGATGCTTCACCGCGGTTGGCTATTTTGAACTGGGTAAGTTTCTGCGCACTTCACAACACTAAGCACTGAGCCAGTGTGTATTTCGAGGAGAGAGGCACGGACTCGGGAGAAAGAAACAGAGCTCATTGGAAACTGAAGAATAAGCTTTACTTTTTGAAGCTGTTTGCGTCATTTTGGATTTGTCACTCCAGAATGCAAACTAATTTACTAACCAAAACTAATCTTTTGACAATCAGTGTTGTACGGATAAAGTGCCATCCAGGAACAGTGTAAAGATTGATATTTGAATATGTATATATTTTATTATTGCATTATTTATTACACCAACAAACCCTTTCCCAAAACAAAGCAAGTGCAAAACATAATTATAGAGAATAGCAAATATGATATTAAATTTTATGTGCAACTCAATGCGATTTTGTACTGTTGTAATATGATAACATCTATTATATTTATTCTGATTATCTCAATCAATTTTAGACTGAATTCCATGCTTAAAAAGGGTAGTTTAGTTTTGTTAGAGAGGGCGCTGCACATCACAATTTTTTTGTGAGGTAATGAAAAACTGAGTGTCGAATTTGAGAGAACATCCAATTTTAATGGCAGAATAAACTTTATTTGGTCAAAATCGACCCAGAAACGGCTGAAATATCAATAAATACAGGGTGGCCCAGAAATAACGGAACGGGGCACTTCCCAAAGTAAAGCAACACAATGAACATGTCCATCGGATAGGGTGTCCTTTCCAATGAACAACGATACCAAGAAAAGTAATTTTGGACGTGTAGTTTTTGTTTTAGGGCGCTT
This sequence comes from Echinarachnius parma, assembly GCA_037951105.1. Classification (NCBI taxonomy): domain Eukaryota; kingdom Metazoa; phylum Echinodermata; class Echinoidea; order Clypeasteroida; family Echinarachniidae; genus Echinarachnius; species Echinarachnius parma. The sequence continues at coordinate 33,618 of JBAMJV010000830.1, forward strand.
TGAAGGAGACCATGTCAGGTTCCTATTTTTGTCAATTTTTACCAAGTCAGTGTCTGATATTTGAGACTTACTGCCCGCCATAATTATGTCCATTCTCTCGGCACCGCTCGGCACACAGCTGAATGCACACTAACAATGGCGCGCGGAATACTCGTGTGTTCAGTGGTATGTAGGGCAATAAGTCTCATTTATCAGGCACTGACTTCGTAAAAAATGACAAAAATAGGGACCTGACATGGTCTCACTCAAAGCGCCCTAAAACAAAAACTACACGTCCAAAATTACTTTTCTTGGTATCGTTGTTCATTGGAAAGGACACCCTATCCGATGGACATGTTCATTGTGTTACTTTATTTTGGGAAGTGCCCCGTTCCGTTATTTCTGGGCCACCCTGTATATCTGATCTTATAATTATTTGGGGCCCAAATAATAAGATGATTTTTTAGAACAAAATAAAAAAATGCTTGCACTTTAAAAAAAAAATTCAAAAGCGTTTTTTAAATAGTTGTTGATGATCTCTCTATTTAGTCATTTTATCAATAAAACATCACATGCATAATTTTGTATGAAAAATGGTTGAAACCAATGCCTTTTTAAAAAGCGCCCTCTTGGGTTTTAATGGCTCTTTTTGAATGATAACAGGCTTTTTATTTAGTCGTTTGTAATTTTATATACCTTTCGAGCATGGTGGAGTTATAACTAATAGTTTATAAAGTTACTGTGCAGGTCTTGGCTACTAAAGTCCAGCCTTACCAAAACTAAACTACCCCTTTAAAGAGTGTCAGTAATTAAAATACAGCTATTATATACTATAGGTGCCAAATACAGACATTATATCTGTTAAAACGTTGCAACGATGTTCAAAATATGCATTATAAAAGTGTCAAAACCTATAATTTAGTACTACAATGAGGATTTTTGTTTCGTTTTCTGGAGAAGAAACTAGAAATCAATTAAAGACACCTAGTTTTTGCTTTACAAAATTATGAATTCACATGGAATTTCAACTGAATTTGCATTTATATTGATGATAATGTTTTCCCTGTTAAAATGTAATATTAAAAAGTACTGTTTGTGTGTACTATTATTGTAAAGTGAATATTATTAATGATGATGGTATATTTCTTATTGGTAATGGTAATTATGATTTTTCCTTATCAATGGGAAGAAAGAACAGATTCCATTTTTGTTTTGTGGTAATTTAACTGATTTAATTGTAATTAAGAAATGTATATTGTACCATTTCCTGACTGTTCAACAAAAAACAAAATATACGAAATTATGATTTTTAGGTTGATATTTAGTGTCACATCTGTTTTTATCACATGTCCATATGTATGTATGTGTTTTTGTATGTGTTATAGGCCCAAATTCATGAAGGAGGTTTAAATTTAACCCATAGTTTAAATCTGCGATGAATTACGCTAATTTTAGACCATGGGTTATGTAAATGAGGATGTAAACCTTCGTGAATTCGGGCCATAGTGTTTGAATGTACATCCCTGCTTGTGGAAGAACTCAATCCAACACGAGATTGAGAATTAATTTTCAATCTAATAATTCAATCTAGATTTCAATCTATTAGATTGAATAGCTCAATCTATGCCAAAGATTGGAAGATTTCAATCTAATTTTAGATTGACAATACCGTGCGTCCCCCAAAAAACTATACACTTTTGAAATGGCTGCCGAATAAAAAATATATGATTTTGGGGGAAAAGTTGTATATGTATGGAAAGCTCATAAACTCAACTTTCATATGACACCAAAAAGCCCGAAAATAATTCATGCTTGGGTGAGCACTGCTCACTTTTGTAAAGGGTATGAAAATTAGGTTGCGCAGGAATTAGACTTCCAATTTGTGAGAGGTAAATCCTTTGGAGCTTACGGAATTGAGGATGATATGACGAATTTATGATCAATTGTGATGAGTTTGAGTTTGCTGAGTGAAATTTGTGGTTTATGGGATTAACATTTTATGCATGAGTGAACAGGAATTGCATTTATTATAGTAGCATTGTAACTTTCCCTGGTAGACTCAGTGGTGTGTTCATGTGAGTCAGGACGGGGTGATGGTACATGGTGCAGGGGAGGTGAAATGTAGGGTAGGACTTTGTTGGGTAGATGGGATAAGGGTCAAGAGGACATGTATGCCCCTCCCCCCCCCCCCCCCCCCCTCTCTCTCTTTCTCTCTCTCTCTCTCTTCCTGGGTGTGCTTGTGCATATCTCGACAATTCATATTCGTTGGTCTCCACTCCAAAATATCCAGACCACCTTCCCTTATCCCGAATTCTACCTACATTTCCCAAATTGGACTGGTTGCTATTATCCATTGACACCTGAAATCAATCACAATCTATCAGTCAATCAATCGATACCGTGAATTAGACAATCAACATTCAGCTATCAATCACTTAATCAACCATGTATCAGTCAATCGGTACATGTACATGTACCATCACCCCATCCTGACTCACATGAACACACCACTGAGACTACCAGGGAAAGTTACAATGCTACAATAAAAAAATGCAATTCATGTTCACTCATGCATAAAAGTTTGGTTTAATAAACCATACAATTCACTCAGCAAACCCAAACTGATCGCAATTGATCATGAATTTATCATATCACCCTCAATTTTGTAAGCACCAAAGGACTTACCTCTCACACATTGGAAGGCTAATTCCTGCGCAACATAATTGTCATACCCTTTACAAAATTGAGCAGTGCTCACTCAAGCATGAATTATTTTCGGACTTGTTGGTGTCATATGAAAGTTGAGTCCATAAGCTATCCATACATATAAACCTTTTCCCCCAGAATCATATATTTTTTATTTGGCAGCCATTTCAAAAGTGTATAGTTTTCAAAGGATTTACCTCTAACAAATTGGAAGGCTAATTCCTGCGCAACCTAATTTTCATACCCTTTACAAAAGTGAGAAGTGCTCACCCAAGCATAAATTATTTTCGGACTTTTTGGTGTCATATGAAAGTTGAGTCCATAAGCTATCCATACATATAAACCTTTTCCCCCAGAATCATATATTTTTTTATTCGGCAGCCATTTCAAACGTGTATAGTTTTTTTTGGGACGCACGGTAGATTGAAATTCTCAATCTAATAGATTCAAATCTCAATCTATTGAAGAGTGAAAATTTTCAATCTAATGATAGATTGACTTTCAATCGGGTTAGATTCGTCCCTGACAGCAATCTGTGGCAGATTGAAAATTCAGTCTAATAGATTGAGTTTTCAATCTTAGGAATTAAGAGAGTAACCAATTTTCTACACGTTTCAGGTCGTTCCGAGCATTTCACAATTTTCCGCGCGTACGCGCATGCGCGCGCGTTTTTCCGCGCGCTGCACGTACGGAACAAGGAAATTAATTTTGTTCACGTTGGATGGCTACCCAATAACATTTCTAATGAATTAAAACAATTTTCAGATCTTCCCGACCAGAAATATGTTAATTGGCGCGGGCTTAACATTAAAAACCGCTCGTGCTGCTATTTGCAAAATATGTGTAAATGTAGTAAGAATAGACCTGTTTTTAATTGATAATTATTTTTAAAATCCACGGTCAAAGTTTTTAAAATGAATATGATATTATCAGTTGCAGATATAATTTCATCCATCATTTTGGCCAACCGGACTTTATGACGTCATCACATGGCCATGTGAAGTGAACATTTGCAGTTTTGAGCGATTTCATTATTTCCGACTATGTTCTACGATGTATTGTTGCCTATAACTCTGAAAATTCTGCTCGAATTTCTGCCCGATTTAAAAAAGTTGTAGCTGAGATCATGCGCAAAAAGTTTTGTGTCCTTTATTTTTTGTTTAGGTGATGGCATCATATTGATTTTTTAAATTGAAGTCTAGGGGTCCGAATCTCCGATAACTAAGGATAGTCCGTTACATGTATTTTTGTTTTGTAACTCCTTACGGGTTGCTGTTGTTGATAAGCAGGATCATGGAACAAAATGAGATGAACGTTTTATACAATAAACGGAAATTGCAAAAAGGCTGTTTTCGTTATGCAAATTGGGGTTAAAGGTCAGATCTATTACATATGGTATCTTAAGAACCGTAAAAGACATTAAAGTCATACCTGTAAAGTGTCCAAATCCACGAAAATTACTTGGAGCTTCCTCGTTTTTTCTTCTACCGTGTTGTTTAGCTTATGGTAAGAGAAGAATAAAATAGGGTTTGATTTTTTCAAATGTCCCTTTAGTATGAAGATAATTATCATTGAAAATCATTATTTCTAAAGCGTTAATCAACGCAATTGAAAAAAAGGACAATTGTCTTAGCTGAGAACGTCCGCATGCAGCACCCGTGAGAACATTCCAGAGATTGAACTTTGAGCCGAGCGAGTTCAAATTCCATGAATTATGTACTACGTGTGTAACAATACACGGGTGCGAATATCTCAAACGGATCATTCATTACTGCGACAAAAGTATGGCAGACCATCAGTATTCGGTGATAAAATATGAACTCAATATTGTTTTTTTTCACTAGGTAAACAGTGTTCGTTTTCTTTCAAACTTTCACAAATCTTTCAATTGTATTTTACAATGATATTGATATAGGATTGAAGTCTCAAATGTCATTTTGTGCAATATCTGACACTTTACAGGCATCACTTTAAGATGCAACTTTGTAGACTTGTACATCATGATACGAGAATCAATTCATAATACAACATCAACTCACGAACATGTAGTTTTCAACATGTAAATCAGGGTCAAAGTCAAATATTTGAATGATTAGTATTTTGGTAATCATACATGGTATAAACTTGAAAATTGGACGACTTGACATAGCCTACATAAAATGAGGATTAATTCGAAAGAAAAACCAACTCAGAAAAACGCTGTCATTATGGTGAAACACGGGTCAAAGGTCATACACGTTCGTCCATTATACACAAGATCCACCATGGCAAATTCTACAAAGTTGTAACTCGGCATGTGTATTGTCCATGATAAGAGTAACATTTCATGAAATTAAATGAAATCATGAAGATGTATTTTCATTATAGTAATTAGGGTCAAAGGTCAAAATGTTAATTATACAGAAAATGTGATATTATCACCGCTATTGAGCTGATCATTGGACCATTGAAAGATCTGAGGAGCTAAACATTTGTAAAATAGGATGTAGTAACTAATAGAGTGTCTTCATTATGAAAATCAGGGTCAATGGTCAAGATGGTCATTCTGCAATTTCTCTGTAACTCTCACAGATGCAAAGTTGAATTTTGAAACGTGGATCGATCCTGATAAGCGGAACGTCAGGCAAAATAGGTTGAGATCATGAAAATTATTTCTCAACAGTGTAAATGAAGGTCAAATGTCAAAGGACTAATTTAGGGTACATACGTATCACCTAATTCGTCAAAGTGACGAATTTAATGTCTAGTTTTCAAATGTTATTCCCTACAATATCTCAATAAAAACACAATTTGTTATGGAATATCCCAGTCCCTTGAATAAATTTGCATAGATTATGGAAATTAGGCTTAATTTGCATAGATACAGAGTGTCTCTTTAGATGAATGTTCTTCTTTTAATCCAAGGAATATGATCTCTCAAATATATCAATGTTTACACCATTTTTATGGATGTCCTATTCCAAAGAATAAATTTGCATGAATTATGGAAATTAGGCCTAATTTGCATGAATACAGAGTGTCTCTTTGGATAAATGTTATTCTTTTGATCCCAGGAATATGTTCTCTCAAACATCCCAATAAAAACTCAATTGTATCGAATATGCCATTCATATTAATACATTTGCATAAATTATGGAAATTTAGCCTAATTTGCATACCTACAGAGTGTCTCTTTGGATGAATTTTCTTCTTTTGATCCAAGGAATATGTGTGCTTAGTAAAAGAATCGAACCAAAAAATGCAATGAAGCACCTCTTAAAGGAGAATTCCGGACGAGTTTTTAAAAAGTACAGTATATTGGAAATAAATCTATGGATGTGCTTGAATATTTTCAGGATTTGACTCTCTTTGGTTGATTTCTAAGAGATTTTTCTAATGTCATTAACTATGAGGAAATAATTAAATTTACTGAACACAATCATGAGACCCTTCGTAGCACCCTCACTTTGCTCAATTTCTTGAGTAGGCTTGAAACCGGTGCCCCTGCATTGTGATCACTGCATGTGTCATTCATAATAGCCGGCCATGCAGAGCCAGGAAATTCAATAACCACGTTTACGGGACTTTGTGTCTATTCAAATTCCAATGAAAGCCAAACGTGTTACAATTTCGGGCAGGCAAGTATTTTCAAACGGTTCAGTCAATGCAGTAATGCTCAAAGGCACGGTTGAGTGGCGCATCGTGGACTAAACTATTCATGATCGAGCATTGTATTGGTCCGATCAAAAGAACACATTCGCTGCAGTGTAAAAACAGAGATAGGCGCATAGTGAGGGGCGCACGTCACAAATTGGTGCATTGTGGGTTAGAACAAGCTCGCTCGCGAATTGTGTCATTAGAATTTCAAAGCCAATTATAAGAACCCACAATCACACTTTTTTCACACAAAATTGTGTTTATTGACCTAGAATATCTGTCTTTCAATCATTAGAAGCTTGAAATCGTGTGGAAGTCCACTTTAATAAGCCTACTAGTACATTGGTTTTGAAATAATTGTTTGTATTATAATTTGTATCGTTTGTATCATGTAATTCAAACTAATTTGTATATAAGACGAACTCAGAAATATAAAACAAAATTAAACCAATTTTCATTTTCAAAATTATGCACTCCAATTATAATGACTTTCATCAATACAAAGTTCACGCTTAACAGCGTAATAACATTTGCAATGTTGTACAAACACAATAGGACCCCGTGGAATAACAGAACCATCGTGTTGATGGTTCTGAAACGGGCTATCCTAATAACTTTATATAATATGCAACATACAAATACTATTTATTATTTTATGACTCTGTAATATGACTTTTGTTAACATCTTTGTATATTGTTTCATGATTAATGTTATGACTTTTGTTGTATTTTTACTTTGATTCGGAAATAAAAACAAACAAACAAACAAACACAATTACAAACATCACATTTATTTACATTCATTTTTTTCCCCATTAAAGTGATCCAGGTAAAGTGTTTAACTCCACGATAAATACTTGGAGCTTCCTCGTTTCTCTTCTGCCGTTTTGTTTAGCTTATAGTAAGAGAAGAATAAAATAGGGTTCGATTTTTTCAAATGTCCCTTTAGTATGAAGATAATTATCATTGAAAATCATTATTTCAAAAGCGTTAGCTAACGGTTTTGATAAAAAGTACAATTGTCGTCGCTGAACACGTCCTGCCAGCGCGCGTGGGAAATGTTCCCGACCCACTGAACTTTGAGCCTAGCGTGCGCAAATTCCATGAATTCCCTACCGTCTGTAGCTCTATACACGGGTGCGGATATCGTCAAGATCAAACGGATAATTATTACTGCGACAAATCTACAACAGACCATCAGTATTCGGTGATAAAATATGAACTCAATATGCGTTGTTTTCACTAGGTAAACAATGTTCGTTTTCTTTCAAACTTTCACAAATCTTTCAATTCTATTTTACAATGATATTGATATAGGATTGAAGTCTAAAATGTCAGTTTGTGCAATATCTGACACTTTACACGGATCACTTTAAGATAAATCATCTTTCGAGGCTAATGTTCTATGTAAGACTTTAACTTTACTTGTCTTAATGTTGGTTATCAATAATTATCTGTTTCAAGTTAAATGATAAAACATCATTCCATGCACATACACACTTCTGGTGATATAAAAGAGTCTTGCCAATCAATAAAAAAGTGATCTTACACCACAAAACGACCAATAAGTCTGGGAAAATGATTATGCTGATTTTCACACGACATCACAGTAGAATTCACTACCTTTAAAATGGCATATAATTTTTCATATTCAGACAAGGCAAACCCCTCTGAAAATGAGCACTTAAGATCTGGAAAATGGCTGAAGCACTGTTAAAACAAAGGAGAAATGTGCTACTTCAAAGATAGGTGTCCGTTCAAGCGCTGTAATCTGATAATGTTTATTCGATGAACAAACATACTTAAACATGGTTTCTGCCAATCAAATGTTCATAGAAGGTAGATTAAGATACCTTCATTCAGGAAATGCAAACATCCTAAATCTCATACTTTCAACTAAATTTGACTATTTCAGCTAATAACAGAGGAACTCTATCTGCGACATAACAGTCGTGTTGTGATAGAAGGTCACAAAATAATAGTTGTTTTTCCATTTTCATTAAAATATGTCTTGCTTTAGTAACATGAATATATCTTATGATTTCTCTAACCACAATTTATTTTTTTACTTGTGTAATGCTTGAATTAACCCACGATTATATATTTTGTTTTTAAATATCATGCTTACATGCATATTATCATGCTTTTTATCGCTCAACTTCGTAATGGTGTCATTCAACTAGTGATAATGGGAGCAAACGATCGCCGTAACACATCAGCATTCGAATTCGTGCATATTCGTTCAAAATCCCTCTCGGAGCAAACGAATTTTCACGATTGTCGTTCAATTTGACACAAAGAGCAAACCTTTTTGTCGATGGTCATTCAAATTGGCACGTTGTCTAGGCCTGCGTCACATGTCCAACGGTCTCCGGCAGATTTATCGAGCCGCTTGAAATCTACCCTGTGACAAATTGGCCGGAGCTCGGGAGGTGCCCTTTAAACACAAGTGATCAGAAATCGCCCAGCGCCCGTCATGCCCGTCAGTATACAAACAGAGTAGGTCGAAGCTATGCTTGACATAATAAGGGCGGGCACCGTCCGATTTCGGTCGATGATCAATAGGTCTGTCGATGCCCGCCTGACACGCGGGCTGGATCCGCCTGATGTCCTGCCTGGCGTCCTTCGACGCGTCCCCGCCTGGAATATATATGACATTTAACAAGCTGGACGCGTCATATTTCTTCGGTAAAAATGCAGGGATATGATTAAATACCCCAAGGGTCAAATTTCCGAGTTGACAGGAGGAGCCCGGGCCCGTAGAAGCCGCCCGACGCCGGCCGACACCAGCACGGAGCGCGCTCGAAGTCGGGCGGGATACTGGAGGTGGTCGTTCGAGTATCGTAGGGAGCCCGTGCGGCGCCCGCGATGCTCTGCCGCGAAGTTTAAAGCCAACAGTGTCGTATTGCCGCCCGAATAGCGATCGAATGTTTGCCGATGCCCGAGCGATATACGGGCGACCTGTTTATGAGTGTTGTGACCTTTAAATTCGCCATTGGAAAATTGCAGAATTGGGAGCAGGTATCGGTGCCCTGCAATTGTCGGCTGACCCCTAACAAGCGCAGCGGAGCCTCCAGTGATCGAGCTCCAAAACGGAGCCCGCCCGACTTCTCTGCGATCTCAAAAGGGCATTTTCGCCAGGAATACAGCCGGTGTCTGCTCGATCGCTGCGGGCTCCGCTGCGTTTTATAGGGTTCGGCCGACGTTCGCAGGGCACCGAAACCTGCTCCCAATTTATCGATTTTCGCTCGACTCCTTCTGTTTACTGACGGGCGCCGGAATTCTTCATTCATAATAACACCTCTTTTAAATTGAGTCAATAACTTTATATTTTCCCCCAAAGTAATGTTTGAGACTTCAATCATAACCCAATTTTATTGTATGATTATTGAGCATGATATGTGAAAACTACATAGAAAAAGACTAAAGTTTATCTAGTGATAACAGGGGAAATTAATGTCTGGTTTTATCCCGATCGTTCGAGTGAAGTATTCGAATTCAGATTCAATGGACGATTAAGTATCCAAAATCGGATACTCTTGACGGTCGGAAATGGAAGCTCTCAAATTAAATTAGTATTTATTATAGCCATGATTAAATATGGAGGCAGTCAGAACACATGTTATCTTCTGCAACCTCAAGCTAAACAACAAGGTGCAAGAGAAGTGGAAAAAGATCCAAGTGATTTTGGTTGAAATTTTACAAAGTTAATTGCTTCAATATATAATTTGGAACTGGTTAAGACGTCTAAATAATCAAAATTGTCAGGCTATTAACAATTATATTATCGTTACTATCCTAAAATATGCTAATATTCTTCTCTTCCATGAAATGTAAACAATTGTTATATCTTTTAAATTCTTCCCGCTCAATTAACCCTAAAAAGGCCGGGGGGCCATAATGCCCCCCCCCCCCCCCCCCCTCCGCGATTTTTGTTATTGCTCCAAAACGCGGTAAGATGACGCGCCGCTGCTTGGTGCCTTTTTTCTTTTGGGTATTGCGCATATTTTAAAACAAACAATTTGAAAATCGGACCTACCGTTACGAAGTCACGTGACCTTTTGTCTATGCATGTCAGCCCGAAAATTGCTCAATTTCGTGATTTGTGTACAAAACATAATTATGGAAATATCAGTTTTCGTAAAAGGAGGTATTTCATTGGTTATTTGGTCTTGTTTACATTTTATATGTTTGTTTTGGGGTTCAAAATAGTTGAATTATAGTTAGAAATAAAACAAAAACAAAAACAATAAAATACAATAAGTTAAAAAACAAAGAAATACATAAGAAATTATAAAAACAATAGAAAATATAAGGAAGAATCTGGCTCTTCCAAATGTTGTTGTCGTATTATTATTCCAAATGCTCTAAAGAATATATGTAGTTAAAACCAGAGTTTAATTATGAAGAATATATGATTTATGGGTAAAAATATGAATTGTAAAAAAAAAAAAATTAAAATTACCATTGTATTCTATACACTTCACTTATCATGCGTTCAATTTTCACGGCAATCGGACGCTCCGCGGCCGAGATCTTAGGGGGGGGGGGTCCATAATGCCCCCCCCCCCCCCCCCCCCCCCGGCCTGCTGAAGACCTCAAATAGCCCGGCCTTTTTAGGGTTAAGTTTGTAAAATGTTTGTATTATCTTACCCACGAAAAACCCTCAAACATTTCATTAGAGCATCACTGCGTTTTAAATGTTCGTTTATCATATCCTCTTTTAAAGAGTTGTCCCAATTAACCTATGGACCGGTGTTATAATGAAAAATATATTTACTTCTTCGATCTCACTAATTCTTCAGAATCATCAAATGAAGAGCTAATTTTCAAAAGGGGTTAGAACCACTTTCCCTAAAAATTGAGTTAGCGATATCAGTACGTTAATAAGCTACGTAACTATGTAGAATCCAAATTTTGGGACAATTTACTCACTCAAAATCAAGGCATGTGTACAACGTTTGACAAAGAAACCTGTTTTACTCCAAAGTTGAACAAGTGGATCTAACCCCTTTTTCAAATGAGTTCTTCAAATATTAATAATAATATATCGCACTTATATAGCGCCTAATGCAGAACAGCCTCTAAGCGCATTATTACCGCTGGTCATATGGTACAGTTCAGATCCGCACAATTATCTTGTACACATTCTCAACTCCCCGGGGAACATACTCGCGGCGGGCAACCCTATAGGTGCACCAACCTAATCTTCACAAGACCAGGTACCCATTTATACACCTGGGTAGAGAGCAGCAATGTGGATTAAATGCCTTGCTGAAGGACACACGGAGTGGGCAGGGTTCGAACTCGGGGTCTCACGATCAGAAAGCACGCGCTCTACCGATCTTGCCACACCACTCCCATATCTAATTATATTACAGTTTCGTCAGCATACTAAACGATTTTTAATTATTTACAATGCAACGAACTTTTGTATTATTTAAAGGGTACCACCACCCAAAAATAATATTCTTATTAAAGAAAGGTAACATCTTTAGTATTCCATTCCATCAACAAGTTCACCAAATATATTTCCAGAAAGAAAAAAAATATAATTGGAAACGCATCACCATTCTAAAGCATGCGTTCATGCGGTCTAAATTACGCAGACTGCTATGTGTGCGGTGAATTTCAACGTGTGCAGAGCGAACGAATCGCCCGGGAATCTATTGTTTACAAACGTGCGCGTGAATAGCATTGGCGCACTCGCAAATGGTTGGCCCGTATGGAACCAGGAAATAGCAGTGGTTCCGTAAGTGGTGGAAATTAATTGCTTTGTTTATGAATTACACAACCCTTTGCAAAATGTTGGGTATCTATTTGATATCACAAAACGGTACCAAAACATATAATAATGTGTTGTTCTTTGCCTGGTGGTCCCCTTTAACAAATTAGTACCTTTTATTAAATAATTATGCCTTATCTTCGTGGGTAACACTTCTGCCACAATTATAAATACAAAAAACGACAATGCACAACCCTGACCCTGACCCGCGACGCTCAACACAAAACATTTGTGAAAAGCCGTCCATAATTATGTGCACGTCCACAAGAATTTCTATAAAAAAAAAACTTGAACCCACTTAATAAATAATTGTTTAAAATTAATTTGTTCGATTTTACCAATGACAAATAATGTGTCACGTTATCAAACGCTATCAGACAGTCAAGAAACATCATAACACCACTCAGGCCCGAAGCCAGGGGGTGCGATGGGTGCGATGGGTGCGTATGCACCCCCCCCCCCCCCTCCCCCCAAATTCAGAATTCGGCCATCTAAATCAGTGGTCTCAGGAAACCATCGGTCTTGGCAATGACCCCACCCCCACTTACACGACCTACTCAGTGGTCTCGGTCATGTCGGTCTCGACCATGTCGATCTCGCCCGAGAAAGAATTTTGGCGACGAAATACTAGTAGTTTATGTAAGTTTGTATTATTAAAGAAAATCTAATCAAGTGTATTGTATTGTCATAATTGTATGTTAATGTAACCTATTGACCACATGGAAGGCCAGGAGTGCCATGTTGACACACCTTAACAGATCACACTGTTAATATCTGTATTTTTAAATGAAAAAATAAAAAATAGATCAATCACTCAAAAAAGTATCATTATGTTTCATATTCCACAGCTAAATTTACTCCTAGTGACAGCGTCTTCACCAAGACTGTTAATGTTGGCGACAACGGAGTGGTCATTAGCATGTTGAAGGTCCATACACAATCGGTCAGCGAAATCATATGGAGGAAAGATGGCGGCGATCCCATCGCCTCAGCTCAAGGCTCTCTAACACTCATGTTCGATAACCCAATCCAAAGCTCTGATGGAGGAATTTACGAGATCAACTATAGTAATGAAAGATCAACGGGTCAGGGCGGATTGTACAAGCTCATTGTCAGAGGTATACATTACCATAGAGTGCGTCGTCATGAAAGGATTTAAATAATGTACAATAAACGTAAACAGTAGCATGTACAGTAATCGTTATTGTGGTATATAGTGTCCAGTCATGTATTAGTTTGCGGGCCATTGAATTTGACAATTGTTTAATAACTGCCAGGTAGGCTTTTTCAAGTTAAATAGTATGAATATACTTTATACAACTAGTCGACTAGAAAACAACTAAAAATGTGGTCAATGATTTGTATTAATTTCAATATGCAGCCTCATTCTATTGAAACTACATGATTTGTTGTTGTTTCAACAAGAATTAACTAGAGCTTTAATAAACTTATATTTATGTTTCATTGCATAAATATTATGCAGGGTGTGCGTCGGGTAGATGGGGCCCTCCAAACTGCCAAGGCATATGTGACATTTGCTACAATGGAGGAGTTTGTGATGATAAGACGGGGCGATGTATATGCCCAAACAACTTCAAAGGTCCGAATTGTCTAACAAGTAAGTTGTGCTAAATGCAATTTACATTAAAGGGAAAGTTGAGTTTTGGTAGAGAGGGCGCTAGACTACTTAATTGGTTTGTGAGGTAATGAAAAACTGAGTGTAAAATTTGAAAGAGCATAATATTTAAACAATAAAATCATCTTTGTTTGATCAAAATCGGTTCAGAAACGGCTGAAATATCCATAAATATAACAATTTGTAATAAACCCGGGGCCCCGGGTTTATTAGAGAATTTTGAACCAGCCGTTAAAAATTCAAAAAAAATGCTTCCTCTTTTCAAACAGTTAGAAAATAGGTATTTAAATAGTTGTTGGTTATTTCTCTATCTAATCACTATTTCAACAAAGCATCACATGCACAATATTTTTTTCATAATGGTTGAAACCGATGAGTGTTTAGAGAGCGCCCTCTTACGTTTTAACGGCTCTTTTTGAATGATAACATGATCTTTACTACGTCATTTGTAATGTTGTGTTCCTTTCTAGTTATAACTATTAGTTTGTAATGTAATGATTAGTAATGATGCAGGTTTTGGTTACTAAAATTCAGTTTCACTAAAACTGTACTCTCCTTACCAGAACTCAACTATCCCTTTAACTTCCTTCTTTTTTAGTTCAAGATTCCACATAAATAACAGTATTGGATAGCGCCCCGCACAAAACAATTTTCCAGTATGAATTTGAGTTTTCTGTTAGCTTAACCGGATAGAGCTGCTCAAAATCTATAGATTAAGCTAAAGAAATTAATTTTGATGGAAAATGGAGCTAACCTCTTCCGGAAACGAGCTCTTCATGAAGAGTTCGTTTCCAAAAAAGGTTAGGTCCATGTAAGTTTTGAGAAAAGGAGTTTTTTTTTATTTATCATAGTTAGCAATGTTGAGAGGATATACAATTATATTACATGAAAGAGCATCATAATAGGATTGTAAAATAACTATTTAAACAAATCCCAGCACCTTCTGTTTTTTTTTTTTATATTTCTTTTTTACCTTACCTTTTCTGGAAACAACATTGTGTTGGACCTAACCTCGTTTAAAAGAAAAAAAAAGTTTGTTTATTTGTTTCAATTTGAACAACTTTCCAGTATGAATTTGAGTTTTATGTTAGCTTTACCGGATAGAGCTGCTCAAAATATATAGATTAAGCTACAAAAAAATAATTTTGATGGAAAATGGACCTAACCTCGTTTGGAAACGAGCTCTTCATATGTTAAGTGTTATTATGTCATTAAAATGTTATGCTCTTTCAAATTTTATCTCACCAACAAAATTATTTCGTGCAGCGCCCCCTGTACCAAAACTGAACTACCTCTATATTGTAAAGATTTTACCATAACTGATTTGAAATTGAATATTTGAGCAATACAACCAAACACAACATTTATCACCTACACTTAAAATTCAACCGCATGTACGCTGATTGTAAAAGTTGCAGTCACGTGGCATGCTGGCTATGTCTGCGATAGGCTTCAGTCACTCAGCCCGGCGGAGAGAGGTGGACAGGCGGTGAAATATTTGCCCAATTATATGTTTACGATAACTTTCCCAATGCTCAAATTTTGCTTTAATTTCCCACTAAATAATGCAAAAAAATAATTCAGTTACCAAGGGATCTAGTAAGAATGTCCAAATCGACACAACTTACACAGACCTCTCCAGTGGCTCTCTCATACCTTGTTGTATTCGGATTACCATGACAAACAAGGGACCGGTTTTTTTTTGAATTTCCCTTTTTAAAAGATAATTGCAATTAAAGTATTCTGATTTTAAAATATCCATTGGATAGTCATAAGTGTGCACAGAGTCAGTGCAATGGGTACACGTATAGCCGCTTTAAATGTTCGCTCATTTGTCGACCATATAGCGTCCATGTAACATAAAATGTTCATACAATGTTCAGTGGACATATCAAATCACAATATAATATACGTTGTATCAACATTCACCACTTTGTGCATAATTCAGTTACTAGATCCCTTTAACATCGTAATGCAACCATCGGTATATTAATATAAGCATATAAATGAACTTAAATAGTAATAACTTAACAAAAGTTGTATCTTGTATAATTATTAAGTTTTCCATAATAGTTTGTAGGTCTGATGGCGGAAACATGTTTGGACTGATGTGTGAATACAAATGTGGTAGAGACAACTCGGCCGACAATTGCAATACGTACATGTTCTGCCTCCCGGATCCATTCGGATGTACCTGTACCGCAAGTGTCAAGGGCCTGGGCTGTAACACAGGTAATAATAATATACATATTTCTTCACGTATATATAATAATTATATGCACAATCATCGCTTTGTTATCATGAAATATATCAAAGGGATAGTTGAGTATTGGTCAAACTTAACTTTATTAACCAAAACCTGCCCCATTACGGTACAAAATAATAGTTATAACTTCACCATGCTCAAAAACTATACACAATTAAAAACGAGTAAGTTAAATCCCTGTTATCATTCAAAAAGAGCCATTACAACTCAAGAGGGCGCTCTCTAAACAAATCATTGGTTTTAGCAATTTTTCATAACAAATTGTGCATTTAATATTTTATAAAGAATAATCATTCAATAGAGATATCATCAACAACTTTGTAAAACCCTATTCAAATTTTGTTCAAAGTATTATTTAAGCATTATGTGATTTTTTTTCTAAAAAGTCAGAATGTCTCATGGCGAAGAATCTTTTCAATAAAAATATGTTAATGGATATTTCAGACATTTCTGAACCGATTTTGGTCAAATAAAGTGTATTCTGTCATTAAAATTGTATGTTCTTTCAAATTTGACAGTCAGTTTTTCATTATCTCAGAAAAACAATTCTTCAACGCGACAAAGGGGGTCTTAGCGCGCGGCACAACAAACGTCAATCAAAAATTAGTTCATGAGCCAAGACCTAAAAAGTCGCTTTAAAATGGAGCTGGCTGCCCCCCTCTGGTGGCCAACAATTGTTGGTATCATTTTGAAAGTACACATCTCAGCTATCCCAAACTGGAAGTTTGGAACCTCTAAAATTGCACGTTACCATGGCAACGAAGCTCATGTGACACATGGTAAAATACATAATGCATAAACAGTGGGTTCCATGAGAGAACGACATATTGACAAAAAGTAACATTTCTCAAAATCCAGTTATCATATTTTTTCCCGGGAATATGGAATGTGATACTAGCTATCAGCTTCTAAACTTTGCTTAGGTCATTAGAGGTCATTAGTGTAAACTGTAGGTCAGTGACATAATACACACTTCCGATTGCATGTAATTCATGAAAACTCACACTAGGCAGTTTTCGATCGCTTAGACGAGGGCCGTTGACCTATCGTCCCAGTGAGGTACCACAATGAGTTGACTAGGCACGTTGACTGTTGTTCTGTACCTTTTCGATTTCACACGACGTGCGTTCATGTCTCTCGACAGTTACGTCATGGCATGCATTGCTCGCGCGAAATTTGCAGAGAAGATTAGTTTTGTAACAAATGTTTTACAATCGAATGCAGTCGAACCTGTGTATAGTGACTACCAAATGGAAACAATAAAAGTGGCCGCTATAAACAGGGGACCTTAATGGACAGGTTTTGTAAATTGTATCAAGTCTAACTTCTGTATAGTGACCACTCAATGGAAACGATACAATTGTCGCTAAATTGATTAAGACTAGTGACCTTTATAATCAGGTGCCAAAATATTGTTTACAGTCAAACCTGTGTATAATGACCAACACATGGATACAAACAATTGGCCGCTTTAAACAGGTTTCCATTACAGACAGGTATCAAAATATCTTTTACAGTCAAACCTGTGTATAATGACCACCATATGGAAATTTAAAAATTGGCCGCTATAAGCAGGTGACCATTATAGACAGGTTCCCATACTAAAAACAATTGGCCGCTTTAAACAGGTTTCCATAACAGACAGGTTCCAAAATATATTTTACAGTAAAACCTGTGTATAATGACCACCAAATGGAAATTTAAAAATTGGCCGCTATAATCAGGTGACCTTTATAAACAGGTTCCGAAATATCGTTTAATGTCAAACAAGAAAATTGGCCGCTATAAACAGGTGACCTTTATAGACCAGTTCCATAAAATCATATACACTAGATGAACCCTTTGTATAATGACCACCAAAGGAAAAGTAGTCATGTGGCCGCTATAAACAGGTGGCCGTTAAAGATAAGTTCCATAAAGCAGTGTAATGCCAAACCTGTGTATAGTGACCACCCAAAGAAAACACTGGGAGTGGGCGCTATATTGAGGTTTGTTATATAGACACCATACAATTAAAATCCCATAGTCATACCTGTGTATAGTGACCACCCAATGCAGACAAGAAGTGTGGACGCTATAAGCAGGTCACGTTTATAGACAAATTCATTACAATCATATAGTATATTCAACCTGTTTACAGAGACGACAAAGGGAAAAAAAAAATATACAGCTATATGACGTTGTGTTTCGTAACCACATAGTGCTTATCGTCACAGATCTAGACCGACGGCAAAACATGGGTTTACTCGTACTAGATTTCTGGTACGAACTACGGGCACGTATATGCGCATGCGCACTGCTTCAAAAATGACGTCACCGTACCAGTCCACTAGTCAACGTACACATCGAAAAGTCCGTATTATCACTCCTGCTGCGTATATGGCTCAATGGGATTCTCTCAGAAGGCATAAAGTCTAGGAATCCATATACACTATACATAGTGGCCCCTGCCCCACCCCCCCCCCCCCAAAAAAAAAAAAAAAAAAATGGAACGGGGAACATAGAGTGTCGAAATAAGTATTTCCATCTGATAAGGGGTTTTATCCAATGAAAAACGATACCAAGAACAATCATTTTGGTCGTGTATTTTTTGTTATAGGACGCTGTGAGTGACACCATATCAGGCTCCCATTTTTGTCAATTTTCACCAAGCCAGTGCCTGTTAAATCGCACTTACTGCCCGTAATACCGAGCGATCCGCGCGACATTGTTCGTGTGCACTCAGTCGTGTGCCGAGAGAATGGGCATGGTCGTTCAATGATATTACGGGCAGGAAGTGCGATTTAACTGGCACTGATTTGGTAAAAATTGACAAAAATGGGTACCTGACATGGTTGCACTCACAGCGTCCTAAAACAAAAACTACACGACCCAAATTACTGTTCAAAAGACACCCTATCCGAGGGACATGATAATTTTGGTACTTAATTTTGGAAAGTGCCCCTTTTCGTTTTGGGGGCCCCCCTGTATTAGGCTAAATTGATAAACCGTTGCTATGGCAACTAGTCTGATGTGAATGGCTTATGCCGAAAGGGTGGGTAGCGTCGCGTCGCGTCGCGTTGAATGGAACGCGACCATTCGTCCAAAGCCCCAACATTTAAGCCCTCGAAAATTGTAAATGTACTTGGTCTCGGCTTCAAAAAATGTATACTGCCACTCTCCTCCCCCCTCCCCCTGCTTACATAAATTTGTCAGACGACATATCTCCCCCCCCCCCCCTCCCTGAAAAAATCCTGGGTACGCCACTGGTCTGATCACCATCATTCAGGTTTGTGTCATTTCAAGTTTCTATTACACACATATTAATTCAATCCGAAGGTGAACTATTCCAAGGCTTCGATGGTTACTCTTGAGCAAATTGAGTACACAAGATATGACGTCATACAAATCTTTTTTTTTTTTTGAATTTTCAAATTTGAACTTCATTTACCGAAAGAGCATACAAAATAATGTCTAAATACCCAAAATAAATTAAATATGTTAAGAATTGGCTGAGATATGCATATCCGCATGATATTTTTTGTCAATGGGAAATCAGTCCTTCCATCAACGCACCCTTTCGGCAAAAGCGGGGGGCGGGGGGGGGGGGGGGGCTTTGGACGAATGGTCGCGTTCCAGTCAACGCGACGCGACGCGACGCGACGCTACCCACCCTTTCGGCATAAGCCGATGTGAATAGGTAAGATGCAAGAGCAAACATCTTTTTTTTCGTAATGCACTCGGCTGGATTTGAAATGGAATTGTCTGAAGTTTATGAAAGGCAAAATGCTGCCTGGTCGTAAGTTGAAGTAAATATCAATTAAGTAGCGTTTCTTAGCAGCATACATTTCCCTAGCAACCGTTGCATACTTCTGTATAAGCTTAATATTTTATCATTTTCTGGGGGGATTTGTTTTTCTCAAACCTATATTATAAACGCGTTGGATTATTTATGTTATTGTGATGTACTTAAAATTTGAAGAAAAAAACAGGGATAACCCTGCCAACCATAGTGAGATATATGTTTGTCTATGCCTTATCACACCTACCAATTATTATCATGTATATATAGCAACCTAGGAATAGAATATTTTAATCAAGAACTTGTAACTAATTTTGTGTAAAAATTGTGTATATTATGTTCTATGTTATGTTCTGACTTTTGATGTATTTTTAAATATTGATTTGGAAATAAAACAAACAAACAAACACCTCAAATACAAAAAAAAACACACTTTACAATACCGTTTTAATGATTTAGCTACAATCATTTGAATGGTATAGTTAAGTGTGTTTAAGATAGTACATCTTGTATAGTGTATGAATAATTCTAAAAGTTGTTCAAGCTAGAAAAATCGTAGAATCACTAACCATGATATACATGAAATACAGTCATGAGATTATCCACGGAGATCAATGTTGCCTCGCAACAGCATTTAGCCTAGCAACCGCGCACAATGCTTATGTTTATAATCGGTTATTCTACCATTCATTGGTCTTGTTTCTTTATATGCGTGTTTGTACAATGTATTACGTTGATAAATAAATTGATATTGATGGTCCATTATTCTGGAATACAATTATGTTTCCTAGCAATAAAATCATGCCTCGCTACCACACATTTAACATAAACAGTGCATTTCTTTGGCATTGGTTTGGGCTCTTAGATAACCCAAAGAGCTATTATATTCTGAAGACAAAATAGTTCGAAATCCTTTATTAGATGTTTAATGCCGCCACATTGAATTATGGATTGAATGTGCTGATTGGAATTGGGCCTACATATTTTGTTCAGATGCAATCACAAATATAACATTTTGGTTGATAACACACAAATTGGCACATTTGAAGGGAAGGTGTGCTTACTAATTATAATCACTTTCAGCAAACCCAAGCTTCAATGATATCAAGTGTTTTTCAATTATTATAAGCAAGTGCGAAAAAGTTTGAACATTGAATCATAATTAGAACTAACGATCGGCATGGCTTGATACTATTGCGACATGTCTTATGAACAAGTGTGAGATCGGAAATTGATTTGTGACAAAGAAGTATATTAATTGAAAATTGATCTTGCTATAATTTGTCCAATTCATGCAAGTATTGTTTTTAATTTACATTAGACATCGCGTATATCAAGCCTATCAATAAACGGAGAGTCAGTAGTTTAATTATTTCTAAATTATAAAATTTTCATCTGTTAATGAGCTAGTCATTGGCTTTAGGCCGTGGGACGGACCCGTTTTTCGTGCAGGTTTGACAACGTGGTAAAGGCTATTACACACATTTCATTTGAAAATATGCATTATTTGATCAGTATCACTAATATAGATGTTCGACGTTGCAAAGCCTGCAGATTAATTAACAACGAGCAAAAATATGAAATTTAAAATATGTTTTGATTCTCGACGTGGCATATTACAGCGCTACTGATTGGTCATAATTTCTCTGGTTGAACGAATCTGACCAATCATAAGAAACGGAACAGCACCCAGAATGTAAACAATATGACGTGTAGCTTAGCTCTGCATATGCAACGTGCATGCACTGCACGTAAACATGGAGTGTTGCATGCACGTCTGTAGTTCTGCAAAGTCAAAACTAACACTGTTTTCGTCGAATTCGTGGCTGAAATTCGTACAATGTGCAGGAAGATGGAAGGATTTGAGTGGCATTTATGCGGAGAAAGCTTCTCATTTTTGGGAATCTCTTGCTTTGCATGACAATTCAACACTGAAAGATGATGTGAGGCAGCGATTTGGCTACCACCGTGAATGCTACCAATGATTTCCCGATGTAAAAAGACTTGGGAAATTAGAGAAACTTCATGAGGCGCGACAACTCCAACAAGCACAAGAGGAATTACCAAGTACCAGTGGTTATGAAGGTAAGAGCCTAAAGCTAATACGACAAGTAATTAGTTTTGTATTAACTACATACATACATTGATTAATAATTATTATAAATATGAATGACAGACTGAGTCAGTGAGTGAGTTGGTGACATATGTATAAAGTATAGTAATGGTGGCCAATGGTGGGGCCTAATAGTAATACATGATTATGCCTTGACGGCATGAGTACATTGCTTGCATGTCATTACTCAAACATAATACTCAGCAGATCATTGGAAGTGGAGCCTTGGCTGCATGGCCTTACTTAGTCTAGACTGGAGGAATGCGTCAGCTGTTCTGTCAGTGTGTGTAAAAATACGCTGTGTATGTTATGACAAACTATGTCATACTTGTTTATATTTACTTAGTACCAGTAGCACCAGCTGTCACTGTCAGGCCATGCAGCATGATGTTAACCCCTTTTTTGTAGGGGTGCTGTCAGGCACCCCAATATTTGTCTACAGTTGAGACTTTGACATCATCAACATTTCATAACATTTTCCTCACACGTGCAGACGAATCCGATGGTGATGTGGTTATCAGATTGATATATCGTCCACACATAGGTACAGTACAATATAGCATTGTGTGGAGATCAACCTCTTCCGCCAATGCAAAAATGCAAAAAAAATTGTTTATTTAAATTGTTATTGCAAATAAAGGATGTCTCATTGTGATTGTAAATGATTCCTTACATCAGTGTAGCTTCATGATTAAGCTGGTTCATGGATTGCCACATCAATGATCAAGAATTTAATTTTACTTCCAAAGGCTCAAATAGGCTGGAGCTTATTTGTTATTACTTTTTCTCTTTATATAGGAGACACACACTCTGATGCAGGAGAGCCACCATCAAAGCGCTTTCTCTGATCAAAGGCATCGGAGTTCTCACAGAAGGAGCGACCGCACATCTTCCCGCGGGAATGCTGTATATGCCACGGGAACAGATACTACCGGGAGAAGAATTCGGGCAAGAGCGCCTGGTTGCCTGCCAGACGTTTGAAGCCAGCAGTGCATTAGAAAGTTCAGCAAAGATGACAGGTATTTATTTGCATTATTTGCAAACATTATTTCATCTTCTAAAAATGTTATAGTTGTTCACATGTGCTTGAAGTATATACAAATTCCAAAGATAGCAATATGCCTACTTTTCTGATCATATAGCACACTTAAATACTTAATATCAATCGTGCAGAACATATTTATACAGTTCGTAGTTTTCGGACTATATGTTAAGTTATTTGCATTCCCAGAATCATAACGGGTAAAGAGAGATGTTTCATTTTTGATCAAAGTACTGGTGAAAGTATAAGACCCGTTTGTTAAGGATGGTTAATTGGTTATATTATAAATTAAATGCACAAGATATTCTTATGAAGAAGATACTGCAGATTATCATCAGTTTTTCCTTTCCACTGGTTTGGTAATTAGTTTTACTTGAATGGTTTTTAACTAGAATTTATATAAACAATTAGCTATTATTATTCATTATGATTTATTGAATAAGGATCAGCAAAATTATTAACACTTTTTGTTGTAGTTTACGACAGTGATTTTGAAGTAATTTCCCTTTTCTTTTCTTCTCTCTTTGTTTGTCTCTCCAAATGTATAGGTAATCATGCGTTGCTACTTCAGATACAAGGCAGGGACTTGGTGGCATCAGAGGCTTACTACCATGCCAGTTGCTACAGGGCCGAGACCAAGATAGTTCGCAAGCAGAATGAGACGGCATGAAAGGAGCCAATAGACTTTTTGTATAAGCAATCGTACCAGGTCTTATACATCAAGTACGGTATATCAAACTATGTAAATTGAATGTTGTCATCAGAAGTTGACTAAGGTATCTATCAAAGAGTGTCAACTTGTCTATTTCACTGTAGTGGATTATATTTTATGCTATCCCAGTTATGAGAAAGAAGGACAAGAGCTGACAAAGCAAGTCAATTTATCTCTATATGAAATGGATAGATGGACATAAAATGTTTAATAGTATGAATATCTTTCAGATAGTTATGTATAGTTCAATTTTGCTTCCATGTATAAAAGTATAAATGTTGACCATGTGTCTGGAACACATTTAAGTGTGGCTGTGTAAACTCATTGGAAGTGTTGCAACTTTTTTTTTTGTGTAGACACCAGAATGCTAAGGGATTTTTTTTGTCAGGCCAAAACAAATACTTTTCCAAGATTATTATATTTATTGTGTACTTTCCTAATGATTTTGATGATATCAAAAATATAAGGTGGGTTCCGTAACATTTATGATTTTAAGTTAGTCATAACTTGTTCAATGTTCAATCAACTGATTATATTGTCTTCCAGAATGATTTCATTTAGTAATGATTACTATACGGTAGAACAAAAATAATGTTTACATGTAATGACACGTTTCAGGTCAGATTATCTACAAACTTAACCATCGTTTAGTCTAATATTCATACATGTATTTCATTTCATTTTCATTTCCAGTTTATTTCACTCATAAAAAATACAAAAATACAATTGAAACACGAATAACGACAAAACACATACTAAACTAATTTACATAATACGTAGTATAAAAAGGGTACATATTTGAGTGGGTAGCGGCCAGAAAGAAAATAAATCCTTATAAAAGGCTGACCCGGGAATTATATTTGTTAAATACTACAAATTTAAAAGATTAATTTTGTATAGCTACAACAACACAGAACAAAAAAAAAAAAAAAACAACACTAAAACAACCTAAGGGAACATGTATTTCAAGTTTAAAATATTATCATACAGGAGAAGGCTTTGTAAGATATTGTTTTAAGTTACGTTTAAAAGAATTCAATAAACTCGATTTTTGTATATATTCAGGAAAGGAATTACAAAGTATTGGACCATTAAAGAAAATGGATTTATAAAACAAAGTAGTTCGTATTGGAGGTAAATGAAAATTTGCAGCATTTCTAGTGGCATACATATGAGTATTACAATTCAATGAAAAACATAAGAGAAGTGAATCTGGTAGTAGACCTTTAAAACATGGCACATACAAATTCCAATTTCATATTTAAACTTATCATAACAATTAAGGATATTATATAATTTAAAGATAGGTTCAGTATGAGAATAAAAAGGTGAATGATTTACGATTCTTATTGCACGTGTTTGTAGTTTATACAGTCTATCTAAATAAATATTTGATGCACTACCCCAGGCAAGAATACCATAATTTAAAAAAAGGTGCAACAATAGTATAATAAATCATTTTCAATGCAAATTTGAGTAAGTAGTTTACTTTATACATAATACATATATTCTTAGAAAATCTTATTACAAACAGAATCAATATGATCTTTCCATAATGACCTATTATCTACTGTTACTCCTAAAAACTTTAGAGACGAAACTTCTTTAATTATTGATCCTGCTAATTCAATATGAATGCCATTTGTGTCTATTTTTTTATTTGTAAAAATCATGAAGTTAGTTTTAAGAACATTCAAAGATAATTTATTTCTAGATAACCAAGTTGTAACTTTATGTAGTTCCTCATTAAATTGTAACTGTAAAGTAAATATATCATTATGTGCCATACAAATACTAGTATCGTCTGCGAATAAAATATATTTAAGTTTAGTAGATACATTGCACAAGTCGTTTATATACAAAAGGAATAAAAGGGGTCCAAGTATAGAACCTTGGGGCACTCCACATCTTAGCCCTTTCATTTGAGATTTTGGTCCATTAATTAAAACATATTGCTTGCGATCAGTGAGATAACTTTTAAACAATTTTAAAACATTTCCTCTTATTCCATACTTATATAATTTCTTTAATAAAATATTATGATCTAAAGTATCAAATGCGTTTCGTAAATCTAAAAATAACCCAATCATTATTTCCTTATTATCAATTACCTTACTTACTTTATGAATA
The DNA here is from genome assembly GCA_037951105.1 of Echinarachnius parma. Classification (NCBI taxonomy): domain Eukaryota; kingdom Metazoa; phylum Echinodermata; class Echinoidea; order Clypeasteroida; family Echinarachniidae; genus Echinarachnius; species Echinarachnius parma. The sequence goes on from JBAMJV010000830.1 coordinate 59,404, forward strand.
AAATCAAGAAGTGCTGAAGATGTGGAATGACCCGCTCTAAAAAACCATACTAATTACAAGTTAAAATATGGCATTCATTAACAAAAAATAAAAGACGATTATACAAACACTTTTCAAAAATCTTAGAAAACACAGGTAAAATAGATATTGGTCGATAATTCGTTAACATTTTAGGACAACCTCCTTTGAAAATTGGTATAACTCTGGCAACTTTAAGTTTGTCTATAAATTCTCCAGATTCTAGGCACGCATTAAATATCTCACATAATGGATAAAATAAATAATATAAAGACTTTTTTATCACTTTCATATCAATACCATCATATCCTACACTAGAATTATTTTTAAATTGTTTTACAATATCAATTATTTCACCTGGAGTTACAGGATTAACAAATATAGATTTTGTATTATTAACAATAAAAGAAGTTACATCAATATCATCAGACTGATCATAATTGCGATTCAAATTAAAACCAATATCAACAAAATAATTATTAAAATATTCCGGAATTTCATTTTGTTCACTCACTTCTATACCATCTACTACAACCTTCTCTATGTTAATTGCTTTCTGTTCTTTACCTAATGCATTATTTATAACTGTCCATGTTTTATTCATATTACCTTGGGCACAACCAAATTGGCGTAAATAATATTCACTTTTCGTAGATTTAATCTTGCTAGTCACACGATTGCGCATTTGGTTATATACATTTTTCCTATATATAGTAGGATTTTTCAAATACAATTCATATAAGCGACTCTTTTTCTTTACTAATTTATGTATTTCATGTGTAAACCATGGTTTATCTTTTCTTTCTTTTTTACCTTAATTGGAAAACATTTTTCATATACATTTAAAAACTTTTGCAAAAATACACTATAGCATAAATTCGGATCTTTTAAAGGAAGTGACCATCTAATTCCCTGTAAAGCTTGAATAAAATTACATATATTATTGTTACTAATATCACGCTTTTCAATAAAATCATTGCACTTAATTATACTACATTTAATTTTACAAATACAATAAATAGGAAAATGATCACTAAGATCGTTTAAAAGTATTCCAGAGGACATTTGGCATGAGTCATTAGTAAAAATGTTGTCAATTAATGATACAGAAGAAGACGAAATACGTGTAGGATAATAAATCAAAGGGAACGTAGAGTGCGATAATAACAAATCTAAAAACATATTAACATATTGCACTTTTCCAATTTCAAAAGATTAATATTAAAATCGCCAATTAAATATAAAACTTTATTTTCATTAAGTACTACATTTAAAATATTTTCTATAAATAAGAAGAAGTCTGATATGGACTGGCAAGGTGGTCTATAAATTGTACCAATTACAAACCTGTTATTGCACATTTGAGTCTCAATAAAAATACTTTCTACATACACTTCATTAGAATCCATGTAGCCTATCATCATTAAGCCAAGTCTCAGTAATTCCAATAACATGTGATTGAAGGTTCAAAGAAGATAAAAACGAACATAATTCATCAAATTTATTACATAAACTTCTACAATTAAAATGCAAGCAAGAAAAGTAAGTCTCCAATTCACCAGTAGTGTAGTTTGAGGTCAAACTTTCATGAAAATCATCTATAGTGAAATATGATTGATTTGATGAATAGACGTGTTCAGAGTTTGGTGGACAAACAAAATCATGTAATCTTATTAAATCAGTCCTGTATGTATCATTTTGAGCATGTTGATTAAAAACATCATATGAAGCCATGAACACAAGAAGCCTAACAAAAGTCAATACATCAAAACGAAATGCAAATGAAAAACACAAAAACAACAACAGCCAAAGAAAAAAACAAAACAAACAAACAAACAAAAACAAAAAAAGAGAAAATATATATAACAAAAGTTACAAAGTTACCAACAATGGGGAAAAATGTAAAGAATTTATTAAAAAGTTCACTTGGAGAAACGGGTGCGGTTCGTTATTCCGAAGGTTCGTTATTCCGAAGGTTCGTTATTCCGAACACGCAAATTTCCTATACCTGAGTGTTCGTTAATCCGAAAATGAAATAGGGTTCGTTAAACCGAACATTTGTTGCATTATTCCGAAGGTTCGTTATTCCGAAGGTTCGCTATTCCTAAAATGAAATCGGGTTCGTTATTCCGAAGGTTCGTTATTCCGAAGGTTCTTTATTCCGAAGGTTCGTTATTCCGAAGGTTCGCTATTCATGAAATCGAGTTCGTTATTCCGAAGGTTCGTTATTCCGAAAATGAATTAGGGTTCGTTAATCCGAAAATGAAATAGGGTGTGTGCGTGTGTGTGTGTGTGTGTGTGTATGTGTGTGTGCACTGGCGTAGTGGTGGGGGTGTCATGGGCCCCCCTCCCAAATCAATGCACAGTTTCAATTTTAAAAATGCCAAAGCTCCCTAACGGGGGAGGGGGGGGGGGGGGGAGGGGGACACCCCCCCCCCCCCCCTGCCCTTAGTTGCTATTTATGATGAAATACATACAATTCAGACAAATAAAATGTGATTTTGGACTGATATCAAGCAGCAAAATCTAACTTTATGACATAATTATAATGATATCAAATTGATTTTGGTTTTATTTCAAGTTTGTTTACATGAGAAAGATATAAATATATATATCTCATTCTTATTGCACTGTTTTACAAAGAAAAATAAAATACAATTTGACTAGAATTGTAAAGCCACTCTTTGCCCCCCTCCCCTTCTCCCCCACCCCCCCCCCCCCCCCCTGCAGCCACGGCAATTAGAGTAAGATTGATCCCCTTTCCCAAGTCCACACTGCTCAAAATCAAATCAACTCAATTCTTTTCAACGTCGTATTTATTTAATTTTCGGATTAACGAACCCTATTTCATTTTAGGACTAACAAACCTTCGGAATAACGAACCCGATTTTATTTTCGGATCAACGAACCTTCGGAATAACGAACCTTCGGAATAACGAACCCGATTTTATTTTCGGATCAACGAACCTTCGGAATAACGAACCTTCGGAATAACGAACCTTCGGAATAACGAACCTTCGGAATAACGAACCTTCGGAATAACGAACCTTCGGAATAACGAACCTTCGGAATAACTGAACCTTCGGAATAACGAACCTTCGGAATAACGGACTGTAACCGGAGAAACGTATGGGTATTAACAATTTAGTGACATTTAAACAGTTTGCAACAAACGATATTAATCTGCAATGGAACGTCTCCGTATCCAAATATGAAATTATATAAATATGTTAATCAAAATTGATAGAATGAACGTTGGAGATTATTTTGTTTAAGTCACAAGTTACAAGTTAGCTATGTCTCTTCGGGAATGAATGAGTTTTTTGATAGTTCCCCCGCCGGTTGTCTTCACTGCAATGAATATTCTCCCATCCATTGACCATGCGTGGGACAATTTGCTGTCTGGTTTCCTGGCCTCAGCGAAAGCATCCCACAAGAGATTCTAGTCTATTCACATCCGTGAGGTCCTCGTAGATGCTGATTCCTAATGTCTTTTCTTTCAGCTTTTTCCTATTCTTCAGCAGAGCTAGTCGGTGCCCGTATGATGACAGCTTGACGATGATTGGCCTCGGTTTTGGACGCACTCCTTCAGGTTAATCATTATCATCAATATCAATTTGTTTGAGGTCTCAAACTCAAAGTTATTAGATGTTTTGCAGAGAGAAATGTTTGCTGTTAAAAATTAACACATGAAATTGTTTATGTGTATGTGAATTAGTCTTTAGACAGTACTTCCTTGAATGATACTATTATTTGTGCAAAGATTTCATGCACTGAACAACCCACATGTACTAAATTCAAATATGTATTGAATTTGTACTTTCCGCTTCTTCATGTATGTCAGTTTTCTTTTTGTCATGCAATGGATACTAATTAGTGTTCATGATATTCTTGAATGTGTCTATTGCAGAATTATGAAAACATATTCATGTACTGAATTCATGTATTTTCTTTTCATATACTTTCTTTTCTCTCATAATATGGTATTTAATTATGCAATAAATGCAAATATTCAAGATATTCTCGATTGTAAGGATATAGCCGTTTATTGTAAGTTGATCAGCGTGTGAAATTAGCAACAGAAATATGCTACTAGTAGTAGATGTAATGTGAAAAGGTTTTACAAAGTTGTTAACATTATACACCCTTTTACAAAATTAATGGGTGACTAAGAATATTTATATAAATATATGTCTGTGTGTGTATGTATGTGTGTGTGTGTGTGTGTGTGTGCGTGTGTGTGTGTGTGTGTGCGTGTGTGTGTGTGTGTGTGTGTGTGTGTGTGATTACAGCTAATGGAAAATATGATTATTGGGGATGATAAGCAGGGAAGGCAACGTGGAGATACAGTTCAAAGAAAAAAGAACGAATTCCAATATTTTATTGTTATTTTAAAATGATTTCCCCATTAACTTTGATTTTTGTCAGATTGATGGGTTCCATATATCTTACGAGCCACCACCCCACCCCTCTCTAGCTATACTTCTGACCCATACAGGGCTGGGAAATAGACGAATGTACATAACTCTTGTACAGTGCGTGTTAATAGTATGCTCAGCGTACAATGCATGTCTGCTATGCATTACAGCGCCGTTCGGTCCCGTTTGGTGCCGTTTCGTATGTTGTGATTGGTCAGACTCCTTCAACCAGATAAATTATGACCAATCAGTAGCGCTGTAATATGCCACGTCGAGAATCAAAACATATTTTAAATTTCATATTTTTGCTCGTTGTTAATTAATCTGCAAGCTTTGCAACGTCGAACATCTATATAAGTGATAATGATCAAATAATGCATCTTTTGAAATTAAATTTGTGTAATAGCCTTTACCACGTTGTCAAAAAGTGAGAAGCAGAGCGTTTTCTGGCGCTCGTCCCACGGCCTACTTCATTTGGCGGCAAATGTCTAATAAACCAAAAAGCCCCACTTTTCCTTGTGTTCGCCAATGCTTATATTCGTACCCAGGGGAGGGGATATTTTGGGGTTTAAACAACCCCCCCCCCCCCCCCCCCTATTTTAGTTATTGTCGGCTTGGGGTACACTTTGTACCGGTCTTGGGTACACTGTTACTGGTCTCGAGTCCTCTTTGTATTGGTCTCGACCATCATTACCAATGGTAATCCCCCCGGTCATAACTTCATCATTGGTCTCAGCCTCGAAATGTATTCCCCCCCCCCCCCCCCCCTTCACACACACACGGCTCTCTGTGGTTTGGGACTCTGAATATTTTTGCCACGGAATAACTATGGGGCGCCGAGTGTCACACATGTGATTTTGTCACCAAATCAATGTTTTTGTCACCAAATCAATCCCACCCATTGATTTTGTCACGAAAGCAATCTGACGAGTCGATTTTGTCAAGAAAGCAATATCGCCTATTGAGTTTGTCACTAAAGCAATCTGACGAATTGATTTTGTAACGAAATCACCCCCAAGACCCCCAAAATCACTCGCGGTTGTGATTCCGTAGACATAATCACTCGCAGTTGTGATTCCGTGGACAGAATCACTCTCAGTGGTGATTCCGTGGATAAAATCACTCACAGTTGTGATTCCGTGTACATAATCACTCGCAGTTGTGATTCCGTGGACAGAATCACTCTTCATTATGATTGTGTCCACGGAATCACTCACTGTTGTGCGCGGTTGTGATTTCGTGGACAGAATCACTCCCAGTAATGATTTTGTCAATGGAATCACTACGTTGAGTGATTTTGTGATGTTGTGTATATCCGAAATAAACAAAGCAATCGCGATCGATATATCAAATCGAGCGATTACTATACTTAGTACATGCACGTATAAATTCTACTCCATTCTTGTAAAGTCGTAAATTAAAGTTCTGAAAGACTAAGGTTTAAGAATCAAAGTTCATTTATTTCCTTCTTTCACACACATTTGTACATAGGATATCAAACAAGTAACATGAAGAACAGATTATCTATCAAGATATATATCATGCAATATTTAGTCAATTAAAGTTAACAAAATAAATTACATTAAAAGTTACTTATGTAAATAACGTGTTCGTCTAAACAAGTCATGCAAGAATAAGGAGACCTAACAGAAGCTGGGCTTGTTAGAACAAGGTCCTCTAAGATAATAATAATACATTAATGTTTTAATTACTTTGAAACATTTAAACAAGTAAAACTGCATTATTAGACTAGGGCCCCGTTGCAGAAAGAGATACAATCGATTGTAAGTTGCAATTAATCGTAAGTCAGATCACGTGTTCTAGATGCGCAAATCTGATTGGTTGAAACGCGTAAATTTTCTGACTTACGATCAATCGTAACTTACAATCGATTGTATCTCTTTCTGCAACGGGGCCATGAAATGATTACACGTAGACACAAATTATTTACGAAAGAATAGCTTGATATTTGAAAAGAAGAAAAGGGGAGAATATATACAAGAGGATGGAAAGGAAAAGAGCAAAATGGAAAAAGAAAAAAAAAACGGGTAATAATGAGTGCAATAACGAACGGGTCCTGGAACGGGTGAGACGAGTATTGTGCAGCAGTATCCTGTGACAACACGTTAGAAATCGGGCGCTAGTTCACAAGTGTAGCCAAATTTTGGTGCCAGCACCTTACGCCGGTAGCTACCCGTGAGAGAGTACCCACCCCTGCAAGTGAAGGGGCTAGCCGCTAAACACAACGTACCAGAAATCAAATTAATATTCAAAGTCTTTATCTTTTGTACCTGTTTTGTGTTGATTTTCTCATCTTTTTTGGAGTATTTTTCCTAAAAAACGTAGACATAAGCATGTTTGATTTTTAACGTGTTTCCACAGAAAACTGCTGCACGTCTTACCCGTTCGGTTTATTGTTAGCCAGCACCTCAGTCTTTCAGAACATTCATTTACAACTATACAAGAATGGAGTAGAAATTATACTTGCATGTACTATGTATCGTAATTGTTACATCGATATATCGATCGCGATCGCTTTGTTTCTTTCGGATACACAAAATCACCCAACGTAGTGATTCCGTGGACAACATCATTACGAGGAGTGATTCTGTCCACGGAATCAGAACTGCGAGTGATTTTATCCACGGAATCACAAGTGTGAGTAATTATGTCCACGGAATCACAACTGCGAGTGATTCTGTCCACGAAGCCACAACTGCGAATGATTCTGTCCACGGAATCACTACCGAGCACAACCGCGAGTGATTCCGTGGACAAAATCATAACGGGGAGTGATTCTGTCCACGGAATCGGAACTGCGAGTGATTCTGTCCACGGAATCACAAGTGTTAGTGATTTTGTCTACGGAATCACAACTGCGAATGATTCCGTCCACGGAACCACAACTGCGAATGATTCTGTCCACGGAATCACAACTGCGAGTGATTTTGTCTACGGAATCACAATTGCGAGTGATTCTTCCACGGAATCACAACTGCGAGGGATTCTGTCCACGGAATCACAACTGCGAGGGATTTTATCCACGGAATCAGTATGGAGTCAATTTGTCAGATTGCTTTCGTGACAAAATCAATAGGTGATATTGCTTTCATTACAAAACATATAGGTGTCCTTGCTTTCGTTACAAAATCAGAGGGTGAGACAAAATCAAATTGGCGAGATTGCTTTTTTGACAAAATTGATATGTGAGATTGCTTTTGTGACAAAATCAGGATTGATTTGGTGACAAAAACATTGATATCGTGACAGAATCACATGTTACACTTGACGCCTCATAAATAACTCCCCTAACACTAATTGATTGAAAACGGTTACAGCTCGTTATTACAAAGGTTCGTTATCCCGAAGGTTCAGTTATTTATAGGTTCGTTATTCCGAAGGTTCATTATTCTGAATGTTTGTTAATCCGAAAAGTTTAATCTATACCCGATCTCATTTGTTGGTTAACGAACCCTAATGTATTTTCGGACAAAAACGAACCTCATTTCATTTTCGGATTAACGAACTTTCGGAATATCGAACCCGATTACATTTTTGGATAAACGAACCTTCTAAATCTCGAACCCTATTTCATTTTCGGATAAACGAACCTTTGGAATATCGAATATTTAAAATAAAGAACCTTCGGATTAATGCAACAAATGTTCGGATTAACGAATATTCGGGTATACGATATTTCGTTTTCGGAATATAACAAACCTTCGGAATAACGAACCGCACCCGTAACTCCTTGGTAAACCCTGGTGTTGCTTTGAGGAGTTTGACTTGTCCATAGCGAATTGGCATGCATCACAAGGTCTTTGCATGCCCCTAGCTTAATGTTCCCATTATGGACAGTTGTATTCTGAAGGCTGAACACCAGTGAACCAATTCAAGGCAGACTAGGCACAGACAGAAGCTCGAATTGTTAACCTATTCATGGTTTACAAATAAGGGCATTACTTTAGCTTCCGTTCCTGTCCAGCTTCGTCATATGGACATTTTCTGCCAGAGATTTGTGTAAGCCGTCAAAGATTTGTGGATGGTCATAGTAGTCTACGCTGATTTTATTCCATACTTTTTCAGATTCCAGTCTTAATGAATTATATGCAGGTAACATTCACAACAATTAAGCATTAGTGTAGATTAAATTGCATGAAGTTATTGGGGATTAGTTGATGAAGTGATTAATGGGGGCTCTTAAGTCAATATACGGGACCAAGTGTGCACTTCTGGATAAAAGCATGAATTTTGGCACACAGATAGTTAAGACCTTTCTCTTTAAGAAATGTGATGGAAGCAATTTTGCACGGCCCATCCTTGGCCGCCATCTTGGATTTCAAAATGGCCGCCATCTGGCACCTGTTTTCAACAATATTTCAGCAACTAAAACAGCTAGAGAGTTATTTTCAGTGGCTATACCCACATAATGGGGGCCAACGAATCACCTGAATCGAATATCAAGACCTCAAATGGCAGCCATCTTGAATTTCAAAATGGCCGCCATCTGGCACCTGTTTTCATCAATATCTCATGAACTAAAACAGCTAGAGAGTTATCTTCAGTGGCTATACCCACATAATGGGGGCCAACGAATCACCTGAATCGAATATCAAGACTTCAAATGGCAGGCATCTTGAATTTCAAAATGGCCGCCATCTGGCACCTGTTTTCATCAATATCTCAGGAACTAAAACAGCTAGAGAGTTATCTTCAGTGGCTATACCCACATAATGGGGGCCAATGAATCACCTGAATCGAATATCAAGACTTCAAATGGCAGCCATCTTGAATTTCAAAATGGCCGCCATCTGGCACCTGTTTTCATCAATATCTCAGCAAGTAAAACAGCTAGTGAGTTATTTTCAGTGGCTATACCCACATAATGGGGGCCAACGAATCACCTGAATCAAATATCAAGACTTCAAATGGCAGCCATCTTGAATTTCAAGATGGACGCAATGGGAAGCCTATATTTAAGTCCATCTCAGAAACTAAAGCAATTACGGAGTTCATTTCAACTGATATGCCTGTTGTCTGTATGTCTGTTTGTGTCAACTTGTAACCAATAGATGGTTGGAAGCATTTATGCACTTCCCATTTAATTATCTCTTTTATCTCAGAAACTAAAACAGCTAAAGCATTATTTTAGCGGCTATACCCACTTATGTGGGTCCAAAGAATCACCTGAATCCACCTTTAAATGCGTCAAATGGCAGCCATCTTTAACTTCAAGATGTCCACCATGGGGATTAGCATATTTAACTTTATATCAGAAACTAAAAACGGTTCAAAGTTATCTCTAGTTGCTATGCCTTTCTGCTGATGCCAACGACTTGTCTGTCTTTGAAAGAAACATGAGGTTGAAAGTAAATAAGCAAGACCCATTTTGGCCGCCATGTTGAATTTCATAAAGGCTGACATCTGGAACCTATTTTGCGTGTATTTCAGAAAATAAAATGACTGGAGAGTTCTTTTTAGTGGCTTTAAACACATTTTGGGGGTCAACAGATCACCTGGATTGACTTAAAAGACTTGAAATGGTTGGGCCATCTTGAAGTTCGATATGGCCGCCATGATAAGTCTACATAGATTTGATTCAAATCTTCGAGACCAGCACAACAACAGTCTGTTGCTTTGTTGGTCTCGCAGATTACTGTGGGTATGCAGTCTGGTGTTCGCAATAAATAACATAGAGTACATTTGAGAGACCTAAGTCAGATGCACACATAGTGGTTGGAAGCAATTTAGCAGGTGCAATTTTTCGCCTCCATCTTCAACTTAAAAATGGTCACCACCTGAAATTTGTTTTCGCTTCAAAAGTTTGACATTCCCATATATTTTGTGCGTCTATAGCACACTCAGTTCCTTTATTTAAGCAAGGGGTTAATATTTGAGAAACAATAACATCTGGATAATAATTTCAGAGGTTATGCCGTCATTGTTGGCGTCATTTAATGACCTAGATCGACTTTATAGATGTCTTAAAGGTAGTTCAGATTCGTCAAATGAGATGCGCGGCGCCATCTTGCATACGCGTTGCGCACGGTGCGTAATGCACGTTAGCTCAGTGTCATGCGGTGCGCGCAAACTAACCCAGTTCAAAATGGCGACCCGCTATGTAGCATCCCCACGCTTGATGCCCTTTAAAATGACAGTCATCATACATTTCAAGATGGCCACCCTGGAAACTGTATTCAGCTCAAGCTCTTTCCTACAGATCACACTGCAACACAATGAATTTGAGTGGTTATACTTAATATTGATGTCACTGAATTACCTGGATTGCTTTAAAAATGTCAGGTGGTAGCCATCTTGTGAATCATTGGGTGATTTCAAGTATGGTGTTGGGGTTAGTGTTAGTGTTGAGGATGAAAAACTGCCTCTAATCTGAGCTAAACACCAGCTTCCAGATTAAGAGTCTAAGGTCACGAACTTTTTAATCGTGATGAACTTGTAGTAATCGATCACAGTATCGCTAGTGTTTGTCAACACCACCGGCACCAGAGACAAAATCACGCGAAACCCCTTAAAATGGTGACGAAAACGCTTACATGGTTACGAATTAGAGAGCAAGCCGTAATGAAGAGTTACCACATACATGTATTGAATACCATAATAAAAAAAAGCATTCAAATCATTCACTTGGTCGATACGATTTTAGTGGATATTCCCTATTTTTAGTGAAATTTGTAACTAAACTCGCAAGAAATGTGCGTGACTCTCTTCTAAAAATTGAATGCCCGCCGTGCGCGGAGACACATCGCTAGCGCTAGCGGTTTGCGGCATAGCCGATGATGACGGCATAACTTGCAGTGGCAGCACGGTACAAGTTCCGAGTAAATACCGATAGTATGTGACATGTTATATAGTTTGATAAAATCTGTCACGTGATCACTAGGTGTTTGATGGCCGAGTGGGTAAGGCCGGTCGCACGTGTATCACTTACTAAGATAATTGTTAGAAGTGGGTTCGAGTCCCCGGTGCGGTTTTTTTTTTTTTTTTTTGCCATTATTCACACAAATATTCGTACAGTTTTTAACTCAATTATAAGTTCACTGTAATCAAATGTCAAAGATGTACAAACAATTCCCAGTGTATAGATTACGTACAGGATCCTCTACGTGGATAGTGTGTGTGTGTGTGGGGGGGGGGGGGGGGGGGGGGCAACAAATAATCATCATGAATCACGATGTTTCAAATATAAACTAATGACAACATGATTCTGATCTTTCTCATTCTCATCATCGAACTGAAAAGATGTAAACTAATTTTTGTTTGAAAGTAGTAGTCATTCATAGGCTTTTTTAAAACATAGAAGCTAGAACGTATAATTATTTAGAAAAAAACATTATGGTTTTGAAAATAAGCTGCCTCGAAAGTCAGTAACATTTTTGCAAGAATCACAGGAATTAACCACCTCTGTATGATATTGTACATGTGGCTCGACAAGGCTGGGGGCCATTATCCCCCCCCCCCCCCACCTCCGAGATTTGTTTTATTGCTCCAAACCGTAAAGCTCGGACCTACCATTACTAAATCACGTTACGAAATCCCGAAAATCGCTCAATTTCGTGATGTGTGTACAAAACAACTGGCCAATATAAGTTTTCGTTCAAAATAGATACATCGTTGGTTTGGTCTGGTTTACATTTGTAGTGTAATTTGTTTTGGTGTTCAAACAGTTAAATTATAGTTAGAAATTAAACAAACAACACAAACAATAAATGCAGAAGTATAAAAACAAAGAAATAATTATGTACATAAAATAATTCATTATAAAAACAATAAAACACATAAGGAAGAAACTGGCTATTCCAATTTGTTTTGATGAATTATTATTCTATTCCAAAATAATGGTCTAAATAATGTATGTAGTGAAAAATGTGAATATCAGATTTATGGGTAAAAATATGAATTGTATGACCTTATTTGCGTAAATTACTATAGATATTCAAATTAATACATTCATAAAAATTAAGATTTTCATTGGGTTTATAAACTTCACTTAAGTAAAATTTCACAAATTATCTAGGTTGATACCCTTTTTACATGCTTAGACAAACGAAAACACCACCATTTCAGTTCAGAATTGTGATTTTAATGCCCACCTACCAACAGTAACACTAACACCAGCTCGATCTGTACTTGAAATGACTTTCATTTCGATCCCTATGGAAGTTGTTATCTCTATGGAGTTTTGCGTATACAGGCTCAACACTAACACTACTGGGCAGATTAGCAGACGACGCTAAACACCAGCAACCACGTGGCACTGCCGGAAGTACGAGGTCAAACCTCTAACACCAACTCATTTCAAGTACGGTGTTAAGGCTACAGTTAGTGTTTAATAAACACTAACACTAGCTCAACACCATCTACGATAGTATATTGCCATATCAATAAACCCCGCCTGTCGGAAACGGAAGTTTGTACAACGGTGAAATCAGAGGTCATCATGTTAACACCATCCTAACACTAAGTCATTTCAAGTATGGTGTTTAAGCCCGATTTAGTGTTTAATAAACACTAACACCAGGTTTAAACACCATACTTGAAATCACCCATTGTATTGATTGAATTCTTGCTTCAGTGTTCCACGAATATGGTTTTGAGAGACAGCTCCGTATCTGCTTTATGTGATTCCTTGCAAACATCCTTTTGTAGTTTGTCCATGCTAAGGAATCATATACACCACCCAGTTATGCTCCTTTTCTCAGTCATGTCGTTGTGAGCTGCTAAGATTTGGTGTAATGTTCTTGACGTCTTGTAATACACTTTGATGCCAAATTCCTTCAAAGAGCTTTTGAGACACCCTTGATGTAGGGTAGAACGATATGTCCTTTTAAGTGTGGGTTTATCTAGTTGGCTTTGGACCATTTTAAGAGCACAATTAGATTAGCCACAAGTGGAGAGTTTCAAGGGATTGATATGGATTGGTATGAACAAAGTATGGATCACTCCTAATGTTCACAAGGGTGACTGGAGGTGAAAATATTATATAAACCAACTGTGTGAATTTCTCCCTGATAAATCTTCCAAGCTACCATAATTAAGTGCCAACATGCCCTCCTTCTCCTGGATAGGGAACGTTAAGTCCGGATAAATGGAGTTCAAGATCTGCTCGCTAAAAGTGTCACTGCAGTCAAAGTATTAGTTTGCGCAGCGTAGACATTCTTCCAGGAGTTGGACAATATAATTCAGACATGCTGGTCCTATATAAATTCTAGATAATTGTGTCCTCAGGTGTTGACTTGTGTATGGTAACCAAAGTAGGTAATGTACGTAAAGTCACGTCATAATGATAGAAGCTCTCGTCTTCCACGGTCCACTCTCGATAGCTTCTACGCTTTATCGAGAGTTGGCTACGTGGTGACATGTCTGTTACACAAGAGGAGATATAATAGGATAGGTCTGGACCAGTCTGTCTGTGAGCCAGGTTTCTACTTTCTAACCCCTGCAAGAACATGTACACATACAGGGTCCACATACATTGGCTACAATGGATCTTTTACCAACAAATCCGTGAAGCAGCAATTATATTCCCTCTCACTCCCATCCTATGAAATTTGTAAAATAGACATTGACAATGCACCGAAACCACAAGTTTGGTGGTATTGTTACATGGATGACACTCATCCCAAACTAAAGAAACAATTTGTGCAGGAGTACACTTTTAGTTCCCTAACGAAGGGAAGGATAAGTCGTTAGTGTTCCTTGACACTTTCACAAGTCATGATAGTGATCAAACTTGATTGTAGCCCGAACGTTAAGATTTACCGGAAAGCAACTCACTGTCCAATGTCTCATTTCACCTCTAATTACCTATTTTAACAAACATTAGGAGTGACTGTTACTTTGTTCCATTATTGTAATCACCAATCCCTTGGCTGTCCAGATGATAACATAATCTAGTCTCTCGTATGAGTGTTGCAACCATATTTGGGCTTAAAGAGCTACAGAAGGATCACCCCACTGAGAGGAACACGCAATGCTCAAAATGACACTCATCCGACCTGATATTAGAAGTCTCAGATGCAATCAACTGAATTTCAATTTAATCGGGCGTTAGGGTGTATCTAAAGCCGACAAGAACAAAACACCAAATCTTAGTACCGCCTAAAGACAACATCAAACATAATTGCGGGGCGTAGTATATACATTGTAATTCCATGCAAAGGGTGGACTAATAGGGTGGACTTAGCCAAGTAAAAGAAACGTAGCGATCTCCCAAGACCAGATATTTGGAACACCGACGCCCAATTCGTTCCTCTGGAGTGTCTCAAAACAGGCCACATTGAGTGATTGAGTCTCCCGACCATCAGGTCGGACTGGCAAAAGATCGACATTTCGGAAATGTGGCACAATACAAAAAGGGTGAAGGAAGATATCTGCACATGTATACATCCTGGCATTTCAACCCACACTGAACAGAGACAATCCGCGAAACAAACTACCTGCAGTGACGTCTACGATCAGAAAATTGATCACTTTGTAAAAAAAAGGTCAACAGTCAGGTCATGCACAGCTGACGAAGGCTGTTGATGAGAACCGAATTTTAGGAAGTGAACATTTGTATGGTCAACAAAATGTTCAAACTTTTTCCATTTAGTAAGTTTTCAAATAATGCTCGAATGAGTGTTACTCTTCTTTTTTGTTCAGATTATCTTTATATCATTATATATCAGCAACATTGCTCAATTGCTTCCGACCTAAGATGGGCATACCCATCGAAATGCACTGACCGATTTTATTATGAGATACATAATTGAATAAGCTATCCGTGGCAGCCATCTTGAAATTCAAGATGGCTACTATTTGAAGCTTATAAAGACGATCCAGGTGATTCGTTGACCCAGAAAATGTGAGTGTACCCGGCAAAAATAAACTCTCCAGCTGTTTTAGTTTTTAAAATATTGGAGAAAATAGGGTTTTATATGGCAGCCATTTTAAAATTCAAGATGGCGGTTAAAATGGAAAGTGCATAATTGCTCCCATCTATTGGTAAATTGTTACAAGTTGACCACAAACAGATAGGCATATCAGTTGAAATGAACTCCGTAATTGCTTTAGTTTCTGAGTTGGACTTAAATATAGTTAAACCTGTCTATAGTGGCCACCCAAGGGATAGAAGAAATGTGGCCACTGTAGACAGGTGACCTCTATAGACAGGTTCAATTACACTGTTTTTCTCTGCAAGGGATCACTTTGAGTGGCCACTATAGGCAGGTTGGCTGCTATAGACAGGTGGCCGCTAAGACAGGTTTGACTGTAGGCTTCCCATGGCGTCCATCTTGAAATTCAAGATGGCTGCCATTTGAAGTCTTGATATTTGATTCAGGTGATTCGTTGGCCCCCATTATGTGGGTATAGCCACTGAAAATAACTCACTAGCTGTTTTAGTTACTGAGATATTGATGAGAACAGGTGCCAGATGGCGGCCATTTTGAAATTCAAGATGGCTGCCATTTGAAGTCTTGATATTCTATTCAGGTGATTCGTTGCCCCCCATTATGTGGGTATAGCCACTGAAAATAACTCTCTAGCTGTTTTACTTGCTGAGATATTCATGAAAACAGGTGCCAGATGGCGGCCATTTTGAAATTCAAGATGGCTGCCATTTGAAGTCTCGATATTCGATTCAGGTGATTCGTTGGCCCCCATTATGTGGGTATAGCCACTGAAAATAACTCTCTAGCTGTTTGAGTTGCTGAGATATTGATGAAAACAGGTGCCAGATGGCGGCCATTTTGAAATTCAAGATGGCGGCCAAGAATGGGCCGTGCAAATTTGCTTCCATCAAATTTCTTGAAGAGGAATGTCTAAACTATCTGTGTGCCAAAATTCACACTTTTTTCCGGAAGTGCACACCCCATGACCTAAGAGCCCCCACTAGAAGAATAATGTCCAAAAGTCGAAAATCAATTGAATCTGTTAAGTAAGTGCTTATACGCACGGTTGATCTGTGCACTTATTCATCATCCACACTCCTGTAAGAATAATGTTGCTACGGTAACAAGGATCTATATATTTATAAATAATACATTTATATATTTTTTAAAATCGTGATGTCCAGAGCATCTTTATGACTTTAAAGTTCTGTGTTGTCTGGGTTGTGCTCAGTGACTGACTTGCATGTAATTGGGTGTGATTTGCATGTGTACAGAGGATAAAACAGAGAAAAACAAGTATTCGTTATCCAACAGAGTGTGAAGTGTGATTTCATCAAAAACCTATTTTTAGAAATGGTCAATTTGAAGTTCCTTTTCCTAAAGAGCATGAAGAATAATGTCCAAAAGTCGAAAATCAATTGAATCTGTTAAGTACAGTGGCATCAAACATGATGCAGCTCTGGTTCATAAAGTTATGAACCGGATCGCAGAGGCTCAGATAAAAAAAAAATTGGATGGGCATATGATATATATCCAGTGGCGTAGCGTGGTCGGACTGATTGGGGGGGGGGGGGGGGGGGAGGGCACGCAAAATAATTTTGGTGGGATAGGGGCACGCAAAATTATTGGGGGGGGGGGGGGGGCGGGGGCACACCTTATCTATTTCTTTTTTTTTCCAAAAAATTTCCCCTTATGTTTTCTATTGTCTTTTTCTTCAAATTATGGGGGGGGGGCCCCCCCCCCCCCCCCCCATCACTACGCCAATGTATCTATCCCACATTTTAATGATCCACTCAGCCCTAGAGCGACAAATCTATCGCTTTTATGGCCTCGAATGCCGACAGTGAAAATGACAATAATAATGTCAAAGAGGCCATTAAAGCAATAGATTTGTCGATCTAGCTCAGCCCACACAAGGGAGCAGAGCTATACTGCCCTGTAGGGGAACAATGTGGGCCAGTACAGAAAAAGTTTGTCAAATTTTCACGCAAAATTCTAAACTCAAATTCAGCAACATCAATCATAACTGGCCCTAAAAATTATACAAGTATTATTTGAACTTGGCCAAAATGGTCCAAATTATTATTCAAATGTCGGAAAAAAAGAAGAATCTGCAATTTTGGACAATCCAAAACCGAGGAGTGGTCAGCTGTGATCCGTCTCGGAACTTTTGCTGCTATCTGAATGACTGCCATGTATTTCCCGCAAACTTCCCGCACTACGCGAGTTACCGCATCCGAATTCTTATACAACGTATCCGAAATCAGATACGGCAGGCTTGCTTGCAGATCGCGAGGCCGCTTGTTTGGGTAATAATAAGCGGCCTCCACTCGTTGCGGGCGGGTTTTCTTTGTTTACGATGGAAAAACGAGCACCAAGAGAAACAAATGGAACATATGACTATTTTTGTAAGTATGATTTATCATTTCGAAAATGAAATTGTGTACATTTAATCATTAAATCAGCTTCAATCAAGGTATGCATTTGTTGACTTTAGATTTTTTCTCTCTGTTTGTAGTTCAAATTGTGTCCATTAGACTATACCACTGTGTGCAGTAAATGGTCCTATCAGGACCATTTACAATACATTGTAGATGTGGCTCAGCCCACACTTGTTTTTCATTTGCATCACTTCAAACTGACTAAAATGGTGCGTATGACTCATTGCACTATTTTGTTGTTCCTTGGGTGTGTGGTTATATTTTGGTCAACAGTATAATTGTTGATGGTTGGTTGTGGCAGCTGCGACGCAGGCTGTAAATTTATATTCGCACTTAGCAGTCACTAAAGTCAAAGTTAGCAAGACTTCATTAGCAGCTAGCTATGCCCTTAGGCTTAGTTAGGGGTGACTTGCGAATGGAGAGAATACCGTACTCCTGTGGTTACATCCGTAGCTCAAACTGAGGTGGGGGCTCGTATTGGCCACCCACTTGCTCGATTGATTACGTTTCCAATTTTGAGCCACCATATATCGGACGTAACCAGTACCGGTAAGACGAGCTTGCGAGTCGCAGGAATACGGTATTCTCTCTACAATCACGTCACAAATCGCCCCTAGCTAACGGCATAGCTGCTGGTGAATTCCCGCTAACTTCTTTTTCAGCGACCGCGATTATTACGTCGCAGCGACGTGAACATCGATTTAAGTGGTAAACAAATTACTTAAAGTTTGACCAAAATATTACAACAGACCATGAATGAAAAGAAAAGAGGGCAACTGCAAGGAGATACCAAATGCGAACCTATAGTCAGTTACTTTGACGTTATGCAAATGTCCTCCGAGTTCGCGAATGTCCACCGCAGCATCATTGTAATTGACATTGACTGTCAAGTGGCATGTCTGCCCCAATTTACTAGTAATTATGGATTTTAAAGACACCGAAGAATTTGCGCGCACGAACCGTATAATACTGAAATAAATCCAAGATAATTGTCTACTCATGAATTTGCATTGCTAGATATAAATATAATTTTGATGACATCGACTTTGTCAGTTGTAGTAAGCTGTTAATTCTGACGACGGCGCGACCTGCCGGTGCATATAATATGCGGCGCGCGGCCGGATATCCGGATCGAACCGTAGTCAGACACGTCACCTCCATCAAGTCAGCTCCCCAAAAAATATCATCTCGATAGCATATCAAATTGTACAGATGGAGGGCGTATCTTTAGATATGCCCTTCTGCCAAACAAAAATGACCAATCAATTTCATCATTTAGTACGGGAGAAAGGTGTATGTATAGATACGCCTTTCTGCCGTACAAATGTGGACAATTTCTGAGTCAATTTTGTATGGCAGAAGGCGTATGTCGAGATACGCCCTTCTGTCAGACGATAGCACGACGATACCGGGCGATATTTCCACGTATCTAAAGATACACCCTTTTGCCGTACAAAAGCAACTACGAATTGGTTCAAATCTGTTTGGCAGAAAGACGTATCTTTTTTAAATGGTCATAGACAAAGAAATATCAAGTTCAGAATCAATTTTAAAATTTTAAAAAATATTTCATATGTCGGCTTTCAACTAGAATCAACCCTGCAAAAAAAAGTATACGTCCAAAGCTTCAACAGGGGATTGAATATGTCAAACTTCAAAGGCATTTTTCTAGGTGTTGAGATCCCGGCGCGACACTCGAGATACGCCCTTTTGCAAGACGGCGGCCGTGCAGCAGCTGCAAGACGTCTTTCCATGAGCTGAGGGTGCTGAAATGGTCTGCTACTTTTATTATTGCCATTTGCCATAAACATTATACGACCGAACTTTAACATACTAATTTTGTGTGCGTTTGTCAGATTGTGCAACAATGTGTGGGTTGATAATTTAGCAGTTTCATAGTAATGACCTATAAAGTCGTGTTCATGGTGTACAACTTTATTATAAAAGAAACCTCAAAATGCAGTACTAGTCATGCGTCGTGAGGTCACCTCCTTTTGCGTTACATGCCGTTTCTGGCTTCTGTAGAACAGTGTTACGCTTGTGAGTAAATATTTTCTGACAAACTCTTCGTATCCTATCAAAAATATACAATTTCTCAATATAGGAATCTAAATATATATGCTCACAGAAATATTACTAGTCATACAATGAGTTTGTTTTATATTAACCCATATTATGTTAAAAGTTGTAGAGGTCAACATTTACCATGATAACCTTTTCTGAGGTAGCTGTAGGCAACAAATGATAGTGTTTTCTTGCAGGGCATGCTTAGACCTTTACAGCAATATAATATTGAATGGATTTATGATTATTTTCATTCATACTTAACCCTAATAAGGCCGGGGGCCATTATGCCACTCCCCCCCCCCCCCCCCACCTTCGCAATTGTTCGTATTGCTCTGCTGCTTGAGGACTTTTTTGTTTGGGGGGGGGGGGGGGGTCTTGCGCATCTTTTAAAACAACATTTTTGAAAATCGGACCTTTTGTCTATGCATGTCAGCCCGAAAATCGCTCAATTTCGTGATTTGTGTACAAAACATATGGAAATATAAGTTTTCCTAAAAAGAGATATGTCATTGGTTATTTGGTCTTGTTTACATTTTAGGTGTTTGTTTTGGTGTTCAAAATAGTAAAATTATGGATAGAATTAAAATAAACAAGGAATACAATAAAATATATAAATAAACAAACAAAGAAATACATGAGAAATTATAAAAACATAAGGAAGAACCTGACTCTTCCACATTTTTTGTTGTATTATTATTCCAAATGATTAAAAAAAACATAATTAGTAAAATTCAATGTTTAATTATGAAGAATATTTGATTTATGTGTACAAATATGAATGTTTTGACTTTATTTGCATAAATTACCATGAATATGTAAATGAATGCATTTTTGAAACAAAAATACAAATTAGCATGTTATTACTCCACTTAACATGCGTGCAAATGTTCGCAGTGCAAATTTTCGCGGGGGCCATAATGCCACCCCCCCCCCCCCCCCCCCCGGCCGTAGAAAGGCCTCAAATAGCCCGGCCTTTTTAGGGCTAAGGATTGGGAAATAAAATCAAGGCTTAATGTGTTTGGACATAATATAGTTTGATAAGTAAGCTTTAATTTGATACCAAATTTGTGTTGTATTAAACGTTGTCTTTTTGAAGATTTTAACGTTTTTACCAAGAATTAACCAAATGTATCAGTCAAGACTGTGCCCCCGTACAGTTTGTACAGGCCTAATTGTCTATGTTTGTGTTGATTTTGTAAAAATCTGATGTGGCAAAAACACTTTTCAATCATTTGACAACTCAGGTCAGTGTTAAAGCTTTCATGTGATACCAACATTGCAGCTGTACATTGGTTTTGACAAAGTTATCAGCGTAAAAAAAGCTATTCGAGAGGCATCTTTCCATAGGCTTTGTTCAGATGTGCCGCTTCCTGCGCGACCCTCTGGTTCCAACCTTCAAACAGCTGTATCTTCACTTTTAAATTAGGTATACCTTTTAAACTTTGCAGACATATGACATTCTTATAGTCCTTTAAAATGATACATATGTTTCCTCATAAATGTTTCCTGATTGTAAACAAAATGAAGGAAATGGTAGCAAAAAACCTCAGAATGTAACGGCACTACCCTATTTTGAGGAGAGCATCATGTACAAGTGTCATACGGCAGCCATTTTGAATAAATAATGTCATGACCAAGGTAGTTTTTGGATATTGCATTCGAAAAGTGTTTAGATCATTTTAAAGTATTTGATGACTATACCCCCATAACAGCCTGACATATTTGGCGATACAAACTAATCATGTGTGGGGGTTTCTCTAAAACTGTTCATGTTTACGCAAATATACACAGTTTTTGGTCTAGGCTGTAGGGGTACTAAGAGAAGTCTGATTTAAACAAAAACAAACTTTTGTGGATTCAGTACCCTTCATACATTAATAAAATAGTTTAAACTCATTTTCCATAAATTGTTCCTTTATACACCTTTTGTCACGTTACGGCCCATATGAAATTTTGACTAATATAGCCCTAGAATGTTTATTTTCTCTTTGTTATTTTAAAGTGCATTGATATGCAAATGTAACGGTAATAATATGCCCTATATAATATAAAAACAGTTATATTATTAGTATTATTATTAGCCAATATTGGTTACTACAAATTATCTGCATTATATGCGGGATTTCACTAAGGAGCTGAACTTGTTTTACAAGATAACGATATTTATAATGAATTTTATGAATTGAGCGGTTGTTGTATAATGCCCGGTCACTTCTGACCGGATTGCCTAAACGTTTGCCAAACGAATACAACATTGAATTCCAATACAATTATCCGGTGAAGCACGCCGTCTTCGTTGCTGCTCGAAGTGTCTTTCGAAAAGATATTGAACGGGGGTAGTCGTAGAAATTTTTAGAGGCCGAGACCAAGTACGTTCAAAATTGTCTAGACCGAGACCAGGACCGGTCCAAAATGTTCGAGGCCGAAACAAGGACCGGTCCGAATTGTCCAAGGTCGAGAACAAGACCTTTGGCTAAGAATCCTGTAAGC